>PXOD01000569.1:0-33016 GCA_003012165.1 Paramyrothecium roridum
ATAAACTTAAAGATACTTAATACTATAATAATAGTAGGTCTTTTATCCTCTATACTTAGGAGGGATTTAATATTATATATATTTTTAATATAAATCTATATTTTTATAATATCAAGTAACTTTTAATTTAAATTTTATAATATATTTAATAAAGAAAGTAATTTAATTATTATAAGCCTTTAATAATTAAATAAGTTTTATTATATTTAATATATATTATATAATTATAATAATTATATTATAATCTTACTTTATAATATTTTTAACGGTAGAATTTCTTATTATATAATTTATAATTAAATATTTAAATACTTATAAAGAGGCCTTTATTATATAATATACTAGCCTCCTCTATTAAAATAATATTAAGGATTATATTTATCATTATAATACTTTTATAATATTTTATAATATAATATTTTAATTTTATTTACTTTTTAATATTTAATTATAGAGATTATAACCCTATTCTTTGTATTAAATAATAAATATAAAATACCTACCCTATACCTAGGCCCAGGCCAGGTCGTCACATTTAGGCTACTTCTTGGCCCCAGATAATCGTCCCTTACTGTGTACCCGTATGCGGTGCGAACCAGTTCCGCGTGTACATCTATCATCGGCTAAGTCTCTACGCAGGCATGTGCAGCCGACTTCCGGCAGTGAGTTCAGGGGATAGCTGGCCCTGTTAGGTCGTGTACATGATGCTAGAGTGGCCCGCGGCTAGGCCGAAAAGGGTTGGGCTCCAGCCAGCTGAGAAGCTCATTCGACGGAGCTCGCGGGAAGTGGGCTTTCGCATTTAAGGCTGGCACAGAAATAGCGCTGCTCGCTCTTGAGCCACATCTCTCGTCTACGCGGCGCATTACGTCCAGTCCGAACCGTGGAGCTGAAGCCGCTTGTGGCTAAGGGTCCGACCGGAGTAGTGGGGCGCACTTCCACTTTCCTCACCCAAGATCCGGAATGTGGGAGTGCTAATCCATTTTACTACCAGGGGTCATGGGCTCGTGCTTGCCGGTTCGCGCATGAGCTACCAAGATTTGATATACTGCTTCTGCGATTGGACGAGCCGCGTCAGCTTGGCATCTACTTCAAACTGCCGTGGCTATGCCCATATGGGACCAGCAAATATTTGGCATTTGGGCCTTGTAACAGGCTTCAGACGGCTGGACACGAGGCTGGGGGACAGCGCAGGCAATTTCTGATCCCTGAATGCCAGACGACGGCTTTTGGATGAACCGCTGGCTTGTGGGGGAGGCAATCTAGACGCGAGCCCGGCGTGTCCCTCCGACCAATGCGAAGCGCTATTTCGAGTCAAAGCTTGCGTGTGTTGTACGTGGACGAAGAGAAGGCGGAGAAGAGGAAGGTGGATCTTGAAGCTTCTAAAGGGGTCGTTGTTCCATTTGGAATCTAAGAATCGCGGCTATATATAGTCTGGCATCAGATGGCCTTGGTAACCTTAACCATTATGCTTTAAGCACACAATTCTTTTACCTCAGCCAGTATCATACAGTCAAGATGCACTTCCTTACAGCTACAAAAAGCCTTGGCCTATTCCTCGGTCTGGCAATTGCTCATCCAGGACATGACGTCCATGAAGAAGCTCTTGAGCGTCGAGCATTTCTTGAGTCTGCTAAACGTACCTCTTTGAGCCACTGCGCTGAGCAACTTCGGGCACGGGGAATCGAGGCTTTGAACGCTGCTAGGAGACAGGCGAAGGTCGAACAGCTTCGACAAAAGCGCGGCCTCAAAAAGCGTGATGCTGACACCGTTTTGGGTACGTCTCACAACAAAACCGATCTGGGTTATACATTGAACACGGATGCTGCCACATTATTTGCTGGTATCAACTCTTGTGTTTTGACACCAGAGGTTACCCAAGGGCCTTACTGTGAGTTCTTATTGCTTTATCCAAGGCGAGGGCCAGTTATACTGACGAATTTAAAGATGTTGCCGGCGAATATGTTCGCGAGAATATTGTCGACGAGGAGCCCGGTCTTAGCATCGTCTTGGATTATCAGGTCATTGACGTTGATACTTGCGAGCCTGTCCCCGATGTCTATCTTGAGATGTGGCACTGCAACTCTACTGGCGTCTACTCAGGTGTTGTTGCTAACGGCAATGGTGACTCCTCCGATACCACCAACATTAACAAAACCTTCCTTCGCGGTATTCAAAAGACAGACTCGGATGGTGTTGCTCAATTTGAGTCTCTGTTCCCAGGACACTACACCGGGCGTGCCACCCACATCCATGTCCTCGTTCACACAAATGCCACACTCCAAGCCAATCAAACTCTCGGCATGGAAAACTACGCGAGCCACGTCGGCCAGGCCTTTTTCGACCAGGATCTCATTTCTGCAGTTGAGGAACTGGAACCATATGCTGGAAACACCCAGGAACTCACGACCAACGCCGAAGATTCCATCTTTGGAGAGGAAGTGGCAACCGAAGGAGTCGATCCGATCATGGAATATACGCTGCTTGGAGACAGTCTAAGCGACGGCCTCTTCGCCTGGCTTGCATTTGGCATCAACACAACCCAATCGAACAGTGTGAGCCCAGCGGCCTACCTGTATGCTGAGGGTGGCGTTGCCAACGAGAACAGCAACGTTGGGGGCCCCGGTGGTGGACCAGGCGGCCCTCCTGGCGGCACTCCCGGTGGCAACGCGCCTACTGGTGCTCCTCCAAGTGGTTCGCCTCCCTCTTCCGAAGCAAGTGTTGCCTCTACGTTCACCAGTGCGCCGAGCAATGTTGCCTCAGTTTCTTCCGCCGGAGACGGCCCAGCATGCACACCACGTGTAAAGCGTTCAGCTGCTAAGCATCAATAAACCTTTGAATCTTGCGTTTCATCGGCAAGAAGGTCTAAAGTAGTGATTGAAGACAAAGGCAGGAGGTTGACAGGTCGCCGTGCGACACGCAATCCCCTGTCGGTTTGAAACGGGGAGGTTAGTTTTAGTTATTTCGAATCGCAGGCGATGCCTAGAAACAGTCGCAGACAAATCTTGTGATACAATGTTGCAAATAGTTCAGGTACTACTTCTCTTATCATGAGAAGCTCATTGTCACAAAACAATATATTTCAAGTTGGTCTGCCGGAAGCTTTGCTCGTTTGATCAATGGAGCTTGCCCCCCCCTATTCCCTTCTACATCCTGGCCATCTGGGATAAAGACAAAGCACCCACTAGTAGCTAAAAAGTTTGACAAGGTCCTTCGCTGAAATCAACAGGTATAGCTAAAAAAAACCCATTTTCTTTTCTGTTGGATATCGTTGTAGTCAGCAATGCCGACTTACAGAGCGAGGACCTGTCTCCGCTCAGGCCAGAACCCTTGCTGTCTTGCTATTAGTGCGATTGATATTTCAAGACTTCCAAGGGAATGCCAACTCTGTCAGCGAAGAAGCCTCTTAAACTCGCAACAAGGGGAAGGAATGAAGAATATGGATTTGTATTATTATTTAATAAATAATGCCGGAAAGACGAGTACTTTTAGACGTCTCATCGCAACACCGAGTAATGACGAGAGGAACCCGAGTCCCTCAAATAGTTACAATCACACAGCCCGATCGCGGGGTCCAAAATCGTGCTACGGGATAGGAACCAAATAGTAACTCAAATGCCCTCGACTTGTGTTCATAACTCTTCGTGAAAATGTAAAGTAGATCTTGCCGAAGGCGCTTTGGAGGCTACTCCATCTGTGGCTAATCTAGCCCCTTCCAAAAATAGCCTGTCGATCTCGGCTGCCGCGCTATCATTTGCAACTTTTAGTCTGAGGAAGTGCTGGTTTCGTCTCCTTTCGTCCCAAACCCATCGATTCGCTCCATTGGCTTCAATGTGATTGTAGCCAAATTCATTCCCGTAATGAAATAGGTTCCCCAACCCCCGGACTGCGTAAAGCACCGTCAAAGGGTCCCATGAAGACCGCGGTTGGAAGAAGGTGTAATATATATATGCCATCCGTACAGGATCATCTTTGGGTCCGTGTTCCATTAGCAGCCCTCCGCTCAAAACGTGCTTGCCGACATCATCGCCTACAAAAACCATGCGTCCATCCCATGTATTGACTACATGCGCTGCAAGGCTAGAATTGGAACCCCAGAAGTTGAAGCTATAACCGGATGGGTACCCGCCACCCATAATAATCAATTGGGACACCTTTGCTGCTACGAGCTCACGCCCCGTGAGACTGGTATACGTGTCGCCAGTTGAGTTAAGAAGGGCAGACAACTATTCCACTCATTAAGATGGGTAGCGGAAGTTAACTGGAAACAGGCAACGTACATTGTCAAGAAACCCAATGGATGCAATAGTTACACTTTCGTCGTCAGCCTCCGAGAGCACTTTACGGTACAACCGAACCGGGTCCCAGGCGTCTTGGGCGTGCCCCCAAGGCAGACTCCCGCCAGACCAGTGATACGCAACCTTACTCGCGTATTCACCGAGTTTATAGTACCAGCTGTCAAAAAAGGTCGCATTCGTCAGGGGCTGTTGGATGCCTACGGGTACCCCCGACCGGCCATAATGAGCAAGAATGGCAGATGCTGCAAGAGCCGAGAATGACGAAGGGTAATTGATATTGACAGCCAACAGATTTGCGTCTGGCAATGTAGCGGCTAGCAGGAGAGCCCCAGCATCACTGCGCGGTGTCAACAACGTCAGCAATCAGGCTTCATCAGGAAGGTTTGCTCACTCCACGTCGCTGAACAGATCAGTGTCGATGATCACATTGGTACTAGCGACAGAGTGTGCGAAAACAAAGCCTCTAAGAATCCAGAATGCGACGCTCCCGATTCTTGCCATCTCAATGCTTGTTTGCGATGGGAACAAGACTGACCGCAGAGGGCAAGGTCAAGCAAGATCCACGGCGGAATCCGCCACTTTTGGTTGGTCAGCCAAGGCAGTCAATGGATGTCAGCATTTTGTCCACTGTTACCATGCCAATAACACCATGAACAGCCTGCAAGCATGACCTTTTTCATGCAAGACAAATCAGGAGCCGGTAAACTGCTCCGATCAACCAGGCGGCTGACCTCTAGCCAGGTAGAAAAACCATCTCAACAAAGTACATTTCCACTTTCATGCCTGAAGCTTGAGCGGGGCAGGCTAAGCTTTGATTAAACAGCTCAGGGCTAGTCTGTAGCGGAAGCTGCCACAGGCACCCCTAGAGAGACCGAGGTAATGAGGATTATGTGCTAGTGTATGTAATTGAGCTGAGAACGCTGCTTGATTGCGAGATAGTTGCCGTGATTGGTTATGGCTTAATTCATATTCGAGGTATATCTCCAACTCATCAACATTGATGTCTGCTGATTTTGTCGTCTCGTAGACCCCTGCCTTACTTAACGCAATTTCAATAGTATCGGGTCGAAATTGTGCCATGTTTTCGTAAACCTGCCAAATTACCAAGTGCCATAAATCTTGTCTTGTATCGCTAGCAGCAATGGTGCGAGTCGCAAGTCTGCGCCGTTGCGAACGTCCTTTTCAAGCTCTGATACCCAATCATCAAGAACCATGCCCTTCATAGCATCGCCGCTAATCTCCCCACAGTGAATACACAAGTCGATGGTATCAATTCCCGAGCCTGGGTCCGGTGTTATATGACAAGCCGGTCCCAGATTGTTGTTAGACTGCGAGATATATCCCACAACCGCTGCTGCATAATCCCCTGGTATTAATTCCTTCCGACTAATTGAAACTATGGGATATGTTCCTCGTGCAAGGCAATCGACCAAGAGACGGCCGATAAAGTCCTGGGGATTGCAAACCCCATCTTCACTGCTGGAAAGTGCTGTGTCAAACCTGTATGTTGCAGCAGGAAATCCTTGTCGCATCGGATTCAAGAGGGCCTTGTCAACAAACCATTTGCTCTGTGAGTACCACATGCCATAGATTTGTCAAAATAAACATGCAGAGGCTAATCCTCAGTCAATGGCTTTAGTTGGGGGCTGACCAGTCCGGTCGGTCTAGAAACCGTAATGGCCGAAGTATTATGCACTGCTTTTGTTTTGCCTGTGACAGTCAATCAAAGAATGTTAATCATACCAATGACGCTGGCTGCTCGATTCGCACGATATGGCTCGTTTTGTTGACTTGAGCACCGAAATGATAGATGATACTGGCGCAACCGACCAACTCTTCGAATAGTGGCTGACTGAGGCCAAACCTATCATGTATGATATCACCACAAATGACATTAATTTTATGTCTTTCCTTTTTGAGGATAACATCAAGACTATATTTTATGAGATTATTCCCCAGCTTGACCCCAGCAGATTGAGCCGATGTCGCGTGTACAAGGCATCGCACGACTTTGACTCGAGGAATCTGCTCAAGCTCCACAAGCAGATACACACCCACAAAGTCGGTGGACCCAGTCAGGAAGACGTTGCCTTCATCATTAGAGAGTGAATCTACTGTAGTTTGCGAAAGTATTGGAATCTCAGAAGTGAGCATATCGACATCTGTTAAATATACACGCTGGTGCTGTAGATACGCATCATGATCATGCCAATAGTCGCTATCGTGGTAGCACGAAAAGGGCCTTTTCAATATAATCCCCAAATATAATTATCCAAGATGCAGCCACCTATATACGGTGAACCAATATAGGTCATCTACATCATTATTACCTGCCATTGTAGGAAAAGTTACCCGCTCATTTGAGGAGAGTAAGCTCGGATAATAGTGTATCAGTGGGAATAACCTTTCGAGCATTATTATTGTGTAACCTTTTAACTCTCTGCAGCTTTACAGAACGAGCCTACGCCTCTTAACCGATACGAGATATCATCTGCCTCTTTAGGTGTTACGTACAGAAAGTTGGCTTCTGGGGTACTCTTGAATACTTTGTTAAGCATCTTGGATAGGCGTCGGAGTACTGGTAGCTTTCTTATACCACCAGATCCCAAAGAGCAGGCCAGTGCTGTCGACTTTGGTTCCGATGATGTACTATCCATTTCTTCAGGCGTTCTACGAGAAGAATTCCTTCGAGAATTACGAGCATACCCGAAACTCATAGTGGGGAGTAGAGGCAGCCGTGTAGTTGATTCATCAAGTCCCTATCCCGCGGAACTTGATTCGTATCATGCAAAATATCATAACGCAAAGGATGCCTTTTTCTTTCACTCGGATTACGAGGCGAATGTAGCGATATAGTCAACCAGTCCCTAACTTGGAGTTGTCATCGTTTATGATGAGTTTATTCATGCTAGCACGTATGAGGGTCTGAAGCGCTCGCGATCTCAGGAGCAACACGTATTTATGCACAACGACACCGAGTGCAAGTTTTTGCATTCCATCAAGCATATCCTGAAGTGATAAGGGCGTCCGAAGCCTATTTGTGACTATGGAATCTATCTATAGCATGGATGGAGACGTCTGCTGGGTTAGTAGTTTCCTCGCGACTGCTCAGGAGGTTTTACCAGAAGCTGACCTGGTATATGTCACTGACGAGGCTCATTCAAATGGGATTATTAGGCCAAAAGAATCAGGGCTCATTTGCCGTTTGAACTTGGAGAGCGACACCGCAATCCGTTTACAAATGTTTGGAAAAGCCATGGGCTGCACATAGGGTAAGTAACAAGGAAATGCCATTTCCGATAGCGAAACCTATTCACCTTGCTGACTTGGTCTTCAGCCGTAATCTTAATGCGATCCGATCATAAAGAAAACTCTTTTCAGTCACGCCCACAACTTCATGTATACCACAGAGCCAACTTTCCCAGTCTTGGCTGCCGTGCGGGCATCCTATCGTCTGCTGGAAAGTGCTGAACGTGAGATGGTAAGCGACTCCTGACCGTATAACTGATACTGGCTTACTTAAACCTGAAATAGCGCCGGGAACGTTTTCAGGACAGCGTTTTGGGAATTCTGCCTAATTCTCCGACAGAAACCGAGCTGGCAGGCGGTAGAGCATGCTGGCAAGCTAAGCATGCCCAACGACGGAATGGAAGCACCGGGTCTTCGGATACCCATTGTCCCAACCATCACTCCGCCAGTAAAGAGCCGGAAGTTGGAAGAACGACTGTTGCGGGAGGGGTTTCCTACGCACGCCGTACAGTTTCCCATAGTACCACGGAGTTTAGAGAAAGTTCGGGTCAAGATCCATGCAGGTGATCCTTCAGAGGATATTCAGAGTCTTGCTAAGACAACTATTAAATGGAGCGAAGAGCGAATGTTGCAGCCAAGGGAAAAGCTGTAAATGTATATTTGATCGTTTTACATCAGTAGTTATTCTTAATATCTTCGGCCAACGTACTGATTCTCTACGGCGAATCAAAATAAGGCCGAATATGAAGATGAGGTAAAGGATATGCTTCAAACTGTAATAGCTATATAGCAGCCATCAAACATCATGTGCGTGATCCCTGTAGCCCAATCTCGAATAACAGAAATTTCGCTCTTGCATTCACAAAAACGTCATATGTCATGAGATAAGCCAGCTCAAGTCAAGATTTCTACTCCGTAATAGCACTAAACGTACCAGAAAACTGGAACAGCCTCTCCTAGCCGCTATTTACTCAACAAGGAATACTGACGAGTCTTCAAATGTGCAACGACTTCCTTTGCAGATTGTGGATACATTTACTTTGATCGAGGTCAATTACCTCGCCACCTGCATGACTCTATGTGTCGAAGAGCCCTTAGTCCAATGATTATGAAACTGTAATATTTTGGTCCTGTCATCGACCATCTCTTTTACTTGTCCTAACGCTACTGTACATATCGCATTACTTATAGAATCCGGTCCAGAATTGCTATCAACTCCAATACACTGTACCTCCTTTGGAAAACCAATTGTCCACTTTAGGTTTGATTCTTGTCAAGCCGATGGCAATGGCTTTCGTTTCACTGAATATGATGGTGGTGGCATTGTAGATGTTGTGGTTGAGCTACGTCGTCGTTTGTCGAGGGCTCTCACGAAGCTTTCTGCTTCGATATCATCTGTCATGTGTCATTGAGGGAAGCAAACGCTGTAGGTTAAGTTTCAAGCACTCACTGTCGAATAAGAACACGAACTGCTCATTGTGGTCTTCTCGTGATAGCTCCACACCTCTGTTTTTGTTTGTAAACAGTGGTCGGTCTGCAAAATCTTCCAGTGACCATTGAGTGAGCCTGTCCTTGGTTCTGTCGTGGAAAGTCAAGGTTACTAGTGCGTTGAGCTTCTCGTCTTGCCGCACCCAGATCCGCACAACCTTGTTCCTCGCCAGCAATATGTCGTGAGCCATAATCTTGGACAAGAAACCGCCTCTTGTAGTGGCCCCGGATTTAGTGATTTGCTTAACTCGAAATGTACCCACGAGTGTCCGTTCACGCGCCACATTCATGAATGTTATACAGTCAGTAACTGTATCGAATACATAGATAGGATCCAAAACAAAGATAGCATAATCTTTCGGCGTCTCCACAGTGATGAGATGGTTGTCCAAGAATGACACCTCCGCAGCAGTTGTAGTGTTTGGAGTGCATGGTATAGTTCCATAGGGAACTTCGGATAGTCAGTGCAACAAGCCTCACCACGCCAACTCTGGCCACGCCCCACCCCGAGAAGACAGCAGAACTCACTTGCGTGGGTGATAATGATATTTTGGTCCTCAGTCTCGTATTGAAGAATCCGGATCTTGGACGTGGGGTTCCGATCTAGGATACAGAGCCGGTCTAGACGAAATGGCTGGCACACAAGAACATCGTTGGCGCCCCTCAAGGACCTAGTAGCAGGTCCGTTAGCAGTGAAGTATATTGGCTCAAGTTGACGTCTTACAGTGTGCATGGTACACTGAATGTTGGCGCATTGATAATTGACTCGCGACGTCTTGCAGTCCCTGATTGGGGCTCTAGTGGAGGACTCAAAGGAGGAAGTCGAGGAGATTTGCTCCCAACTGTGCCTGAGCTGTGTCGTCTGTCCCTCCTTCATATCTGGTCAGTAGTGTAAAGAGCTGGATTACCCAAAGCTTGAAAATCATGGAAGATCAAGAGTGGGAACCTACTGCACTCGCTGAGCCAAGCTTGCGTAAATGACTGACAGTGATGAGTTGATACGTTGGACATCAGCATCGATCGATGAAGTCCAGAAGAATGCCATTGCCTGCCGTCTCGAGGTCCGGTTGTCTTGAATAAGTTCAGTAGCCTCCTCAACAAGTTCCTTGATTTCCACAAGTAGATCCCGGTCCCGGTACGGATCGACATTGTCTTCTAGATCCATTAGACGGTTCAAAGTGAAGCGGAGGCTTTGAACAGTCTTCCCAATGCGCTTGGCCCGCTCAAGATTTGCCTTTGTCTTAGAAATCAGCTCTATGGCTGTCATGACACTGCCGAACACCTCCATAGCGCCCAAGCTCTCCTCACGATACGTGATCGTAGGCTGGTGGCTAGATAAGAGCAATGGACCAGCCTAACGGCTGGACCGCCCGGAAACCTTCACTACCTGTTTGATATCGAAGGGGAGTATGAGTGGAAGCTGGAGTAATAAAAATGCAGACATTCTAAGTCCTTGACAGAATCTGGACAAAGAAGCCAACATGCCATAAGGACGTTCCGTCCCCGTTGGGCAGGATGCGCGAATGAGGGACCATGCGCAGAGGCTGTGTCCCGTCACAAGCGACAGGCATTTCCACGTTGAAATGCCAGAGCCTCATCCCTTGGTTCTCGGAAGCTTCCAGTGGCGTTCCGAGTCAGGCCGCAGGCCGACCACAAAGGCAAGCTACTGCGTCCATCAGCGCAATATGAGTAGTCGCCGGGTAACGGCAATATATCAACGGGCGCTGCCTTATGACACAAAAAACAGCCTGGAGACTCGATTACGTCCGTTCCACAGTCTGGATGAGCCAGGATTCGCGGATTGACCAAGGGTTCGAGGTGCGGTGCAAGGGTTGAGGAACGCCCTCGTGGTCGAATCGATGGATCTTATTCGCTAGTCCTTGCTAGAGGGCTGAACCACACCCAGACTGTTTTCGCGTGGCATAGACGCCTCATCCTTCAATAGCTCCACTATCCATGCAATGGAATTTCGGTCACCAGAATAGAAGAATGGTCAGCTGAAGGGGCGCAGTTCAACGTTGTGAGGCGGACGGCCGGCAGAGGTGCCTCTCACGGCAAGCTCTACAGTTGGTGTTGTGGGTAATACCGGGACGAGGCTGCCTTGCAGGCAATATCGAAGCTGCTGTGTTGAAAGTGCATGCTTGAGCTCCCAGTCAGCTCAATGTGCTCCCTGGCCAGACTTACTGTCTGTTCTGACTCTACAAGTAAAGCGTTGATGCTGCAAAAACATTCTCCTTCGCTTGTCTCGAGAAGCAGTTCTGCTTGAGCATCGACTGAACGACGAAGCTTACTGCAGACCTAAGCAGAACACAACTGCTAAGAATGGCTGACCAAACCCGCTCTGAGCGTGTTCAACAAGTTGGCGGCAGATGGTGGGGCTCCTCAAATGTCAAACCCGACACAGACCATATAAGAGTGAGTAGCTGCTCGTTCTGCTACGTTCCGATCGTACGAAAGAGAAGGGAATGAAAGATAGCTGGTTCATAGACCATGACATGTTATTCTCCACAAAGCAATTCCATGTCCTGAAGACATAGGCCAACAGTTGCGGCTCCCAAAACAAAGGTTACTGACCACATAGATTGCAGGATCGGAAGCAAAGAGAGGCGGAAGTGCTTGGTATCCTCGATGATATTGGTTTCAACTGGAAAGTCTTCACCGCCGTCTCAGCTGGGTTCCTAGCTTCCTCTTATACTATATTCTCGAGCAACATCATCGTTCCAGCTCTTCAATATGTGTACCCATTGGAGACCACACATTTCCCGGAGCCAGGGCTGACCATCGATCTGGTCACGATCGGCACCACGACACTTGGGATGATAGTGTTTGGTCACTTAGCTGATCGACTTGGCCGTAAACGCCTATATGGTATTGAGCTCTTCATCATTATTCTGGGAACCATCGGCATCATTCAATCATCGAACGGATACACACGTAGTGCTCGAGATCACTCGCTTAACGTATATGCTGCCATTGCTGCCTGGCGTGGCATTCAAGGTTTAGGTATTGGCGCCGAGGTCCGTCTTCTCGATCGATAAGAGTGTGACCGTAACATAGACATCTAACACGACTTTAGTACCCTCTTTCTGCGGTCATAGCCGCCGAATTTTCGTCTACAAAAACACGTGGGACACTCATGGCCGCATTCTTTGCCATGCAATCTGTTGGCCGGGTGCTGGCATACTTGGTCGTGTACGGTGCAATACAAAGACTGCCAGACGATGCGACCGACCACAAGGTTGAGATCGATGGCATTTGGCGTCTGGTAATTGGGATCAGCGCCATACCAGCGCTACTGGCTATCGGCCTGCGGCTCACGATCCCCGAGACACCAAGATACTACACTGGCATTGAGAAAGATTTGAAGAAGGCATCTCAAGCAGTGCAAAGAGTTGGCGGTAGATCTTCTGATCTTGAGTCGGTCACGTCAAAACTCAGGCCGACTGGCACAACGCATGCAGACGACGAGTCAGCGCCCTGGCTGAGCAGTGCTTGGGAGTACCTTCTTGGGCGCAGACAGGCTTGGAGGGAACTTCTTGGTGTCTCTTTTCTCTGGTTTCTGTTAGATGTGGCATTTTACGGGCTAGGACTCGATAGCCCTTCAACTCTACATCGACTCTGGCTCAGTAGGTCACCGGAAGGTGCGGCAAAATGCGCACACACATCCGTTTCACCAACACCCAGTCTGCTGGTGACCACAATGACTTACATGAGGCCCGCCCAAACCGTCACATTGTCAAACAACGAATTGATCACTTATACTTCATCTCTTGAGACGCGGACGTTTACAACTACACCAACAATGACTGCTTTGACAGCACTCATCACGCCGGCAGCGGTTCCGCCTTGGAATGAGGACCCGGGCAACATGTGCGCAACGATCAAGGATTCACTGCAGAATACTGCTGTACGAACACTGCTGCTGAGTTCAATAGCTTCGATCATGGGATCCATTGCTGCCGTGATCGTCATCAATCGCTTCTCCCGACGCAGTCTGATGGCTGTCACATCAGGAGTACTCTGCCTACTCTTCCTCGTTACGGGAGTGCTGGTCCTGAAGACAACAGAGACACCAAGCAATGAGGCCAGCATGGTATTCTTCGCGCTGACGCAATTCATGTTCAATTTGGGGCCGAACACACTTACATTCATTCTTGCGGCTGAATCATTTCCCACGGTCTTCAGAGGGACATTCCACGGAGTTGCAGCGGCTTCGGGCAAGCTTGGGGCACTGCTGATCCGGCCGATCATGGAACGGGTTGGCAAGGAGAAGCACCCGTTGATGGGTGTCCTGTTTGGGTTCTGCGCCGTGATGCTGGTCATGGTAGTTGTCTCTCTGTTACCGGGCGCCATGCTCGACGTGCAACATCCGCGGGGCAGTGTCGAGCCTGGGCACAGAGGATCGTTAGAAAAGGAGGAGATCGGATGGAAAGCATGGCTCCCCAGGGAGCTGCGCAACAAGACCTTGGAAGAGATTGCGCCTAACCCAGAGAACTGGAGGGATGAGCTTGAGCGATGCAACAACGAAGGCGGCGATGGCCAGCCGGCTGTGCAGATGATGTTTGTGACGCCGAAGCCCGACCAAGACTCGCGACGAGCTGCGAGCACTGAGATACCAGGATACCCGCCTTCGATGCGGATGTCTGGTTAGATACAAGCCAAGTGGCTTGAAACGAGTTTGATTGTCTTTTGATCAGGCGTATGGAGTTGAAGATCGCCCACGGGCAAGGCCGACGAATTGTTTGGCCCGCATAATTCAGACGGCTGGATTCCGAGGTTAATCGGAGAATAGGAATAAGTATCGAACGGATTGCTTATTTGTTCCCTTGCGATGGAAATGCGCCTTTGTGCGCCTGTGTTCGCGATGCGTTACCGCTGATGTTGTTGGAATGCTAAAGTAAATGTACTTTAGTACTGGGGAAATGAAAGCTACGGTACCTCACTACCTTGCTGTGAGGTACGCTACCCAAGGTACCTCAAGTTAGGCGTACCCCGCTACTGCTGCTGGAAAGCTTCCCGACCTTGCATCTCTTTCATTACGAAGGCTCCAAGCAAAATCCTCATCACGAGAGGCTTCATTAGGAATCTTAATCTCACTGTTTTGAAGTCTCATTGGATGCTCTGTGGCATCGCTAGGATATCATAACAGAGCCTAATCATAGAAGAATCTCCTCTTTCATGGCTCGAATTCGCAATTGTCCCTTTCCCGCATCCTCATTTGCACCATGGCTCCTGTGCCTCCTCCTACTTTTTATGCCAGCTCTTGCAACGGATGCACGTCCTCGAGTCATAATGTATCTCACTGGGTTAGTGTTGAAAATTCCTAACCTTTTACAATAATGCTATCTTAAGCGGACTGACGATCGAATAGGCAGCACAACGTGGTGCCCTCTCCCAATCTTTCTAGTGGAATTACACATGTCATCTTGGCCTTCATGCAATCGGATATATTTAATGTGGACCAGACACCTACCAAATTCCCGTTGTTCACAACCGTGGACCATGTGCGTACACAATTCCTCCCTGACACCAAGGTGACAGTGGCCATTGGGGGCTGGGGAGATTCCAAGGGCTTCGAAGAAGGAGCACGCAGTGAGACATCCAGAAAAAGATGGGCCAAGCAGGTCAAGGCCATGGTCGATATGACGGGAGCTGATGGAGTTGACATCGACTGGGAATACCCTGGGTATACATCCGTTCGATGAAGACCGCTGTCCACGCGAACTGATCATTCTTTAGAGGAAACCGTGATGACTACAAGCTGATCCCGAACTCAGAGCGAGTTTGGGAGATTGAGGCTTTCGTCTCGCTACTGCAAGAGCTGCGAGCATTCCTAGGGCCAGACAAGCTTCTCTCCGTGGCTGTCCCAGGCCTTGAGCGCGACCTGATGGCTTTCACAGGTTCCACTGTGCCTCGTATCATTGAGCATGTTGATTTCATCAATGTCATGACCTACGATCTGATGAATCGCCGCGATACAAAAGTTCAGCACCACAGCGGCGTGACATCATCACTTCAGTCAGTACAGCGCTACATGGACCGAGGCGCTTCCCCCTACCAGCTCAATTTCGGCTTGGGCTACTATGTCAAGTGGTTCATGACGGAGGACTGCGACGTTGAGAACGTTCTGGACTGCAATACGCAGCTTCTCGAGAATCCAGACACTGGAGCTGATTTGGGGAAAACCGCGGCATTCAGCTGGCACGACCAGGTGCCGGTTGAACTGGCGGCCTCGTTTCAACGAGCCCAGACGGAAGGCCGGCACTTCAATGATGGCAGTTTTGGCTACTGGGACAGCAGAGAGAAGCGTTGGTGGTCGTTCGATACACCGCGAGCAATAAGTAGAAAGGTCGAGGATATTCTCGGGCCTTTGAAGCTGGGTGGACTATTCGCGTGGGGGTTGGGTGAGGATGCTCCGAATTTTGAGCACTTGCAGGCAACAATCGACGGTGTCGCCAAGGTGCGGGATGATCCTGTTGAAAATCGGCGAGATGAGCTATGATGCAGACATGTGTTTAAACCACCAGCTGTGTAGCGGCAAGGCCACGATACATTCACCAACAACTGAAGCTATAGTAAGCTATGGGCAGGGGGGAAATACTATGACGGCCAACTTCCAACAATGCCAGCATGAAAATGGTACACCGGTATTACTTCAGCTCAACTACTAAGTAAAGTACTTTGGCGGACAGAACATCCTGCTTCAGGTGCACCTCACCGGGGTTCCGACACTAGGCTTCCAATTGCGCTTTGTTTCGGTGTACCAATTCTGCGTGGCACCATGTCTGAGCTATGGAGCAGAATACAATCATCGATACGAGCTAATGCCGCGCCCCTTGTATTTGCATATTGATCAATGCCTCGGCGTCCCCAGTGTCAGAATGGCCCATGTGGCCTAGGCCAAGGAAGGGCTAAGGGTGATGACGATGGCTTCTCCGGCCAACAGCCTATTCAATGTTGACAAGAAAGACAAATTGCAAATCGACATTGTCATCAAGATAGACAAGAAACCTTTGTCTCATCGTCGCCTGAAGAGGTGAGAGTGAGCTGTGGAAAGCTCTGGTCAACAAGCTTAAGATTATCCTCTACGACCGGATCGAAACCTTGACGGCAGAAACAGGAAAAATGGGACGTGACCAAGCCAGAATGGGGTAAAGGCATGGGGTTCTGGAGAAGGGTAACCACAAATAAGATGAACCATGAGGATCAACGTGCATGTCTTCCCCTCTTCGACAAGTCGTTGGGCGAATCAGAAGCTCCAATTGCTGCACGACCCCAACCATCAACGATGGGCATGGCTGGGGGAGGCATGTCGTCTCCAAAAACCCCGTACACACGTGCTACTCGAAGTTTGCCCGGATCCTCGGCGAGTTCAGATCAACAGGAAATGCCTTTCTTTGAGCTAAATTAACGGAAAGGCCAGCAGCGCAACGGATGAACATGGAAGCAAAAGGGGCGATCAATGGGTCGTTGCATCGCATTCGATGGGCTGCACTGCACGAGCTCATGCTGTTCTGATTCGTTCTTTCATAGCTCTGCGCAGCCCCGGCTCGGTGTTTCCCATCGCGGAATGTGCTTCCGTGGGGCGCGCGTGCTGTGCAACGTGCAACGCTGCGTGCCCATCGTCACCTGCAAGGGTCCCCTTGATGCAGGAACTTTTTCACAAGAAACGTGCATCGCTCATATGGTTGCTGCCGTTGCAGCGGGCGTCATTGGCTCGCGCTAGCTAACGCATGGCTGAGGAGAAAGAGGAAGCTGTCCCGCTTTACCAAGGCCTGTGTTTTAGGAACATGGCATACATAAAGACGGGCTGATCTGCCCATCGAATCCCCCCCGTTCAGTCCTGTCTGTCCTCCTCGGTCTGCACGGGATTCAGCTTCGCTTTCCTCAAGCTCTCCGGCCTTCCCCTCACTGCATTCCTTATCTCTCAGAAACTTTGTGCCTCGTCCCTCAATTGGCTTCTCAACCACCAGTAGCCACAAAGTTTGAGACTCAGGATGCATATTTCCAGCACCGTTCTCGTCGCCGGCCTTGCCGCCGTGGGTCAGGTTGCGGCCAAGCCGTGCCCTAAGCCTGTCAAGCCCATCAAGAACATTGAGCTTGGCCCGCGACCCTACTACCTGGTTGACGACCTCGAGGAGGGCCCCCTTAAGGCCAAGCTCGAGTCGTGCAAGGACATGGAGATGAAGCCTACCGACTGGTCCATCGGCCACCGCGGAGGCGGCACGCTTCAGATTCCAGAGCACTCCAAGGAGTCCAACTTGGCTGGCGCTCGCATGGGCTCGGGCATTCTTGAGTGCGACGTGGCTTTCACCAAGGACCGCGAACTGGTCTGCCGCCACAGCCAGTGCGATCTGCACTACACGACCAACATCGTCGACATCCCCGAGCTCAACGCCAAGTGCACGACGCCATTCAAGCCCGCCGGCGCCGACGGTCCCGCGACGGCCAAGTGCTGCACCAGCGACATCACGCTGGCCGAGTACAAGACCCTCTGCGCCAAGATGGAGGGCCAGAACACGCAAGCCAGGACGGCGAAGGAGTACCTCAATGGCACGCCGGATTGGCGCACCAACCTGTACGGGACCTGCGGAACACTGCTGTCGCACAAGGAGCACATCAAGCTGGTTGACCAGCTCGGCCTCAAGTACACCCCGGAGCTGAAGACGCCCGAAGTGGAAATGCCCTTCGAGGGCGACTACACGCAGGAGATGTACGCTCAGCAGCTGATTGACGAGTACAAGGAGGCTGGTATTGCGCCCGAGCGTGTCTGGCCGCAGAGCTTCCTGTACAACGACACCGTGTACTGGGTGCAGAACGAGCCCGAGTTTGGCAAGCAGGCCGTGTACCTGGACCCAACCGAGACGCCGGCCCAGGTTCCCGGTGCGATCGAGTTCTTGGATACGGTCAAGGCGGACGGCGTGCCCATTATCGCCCCTCCACTGCCTCTCCTGGTGGAAAGCGCCAACGGAACCATTGTCCCAAGCGCCTACGCCAAGCGTGCCAACGAGCTGGGCCTGGACATCATCTCGTGGAGTCTGGAACGATCCCCGCCCATGAATCGCGTTGCCAAGGACGGCAACTTCTACTACTTCTCGATCCAGGATGCCGTGAAGCGCGACGGAGACATCTACAAGCTGGTCGATGTCCTCTGGCAGCAGGTCGGCATCATCGGCCTGTTCTCCGACTGGAGCGCCACCACCACCTACTACGCCAACTGCTTCGGCATCGGCGTTTAAACGAAGAACGAATGTGAAGAGACGCCGGTTGGACTAATGTAAATTCGAGCGAAATACCTCGTGATTGTTGTAGAATAATTCTTTTTAGAGTAGTCTACTTGACGAATAATGAATAACTGCTCTCGACAGTAGCCGGATCACATATCTCGCCTTATTGACTTGACTTTCAACCATGTACAGCCCCGCATAGTGATACGCATAGTCAGGGAAAGGCTGAAATATCTTGAGAGGCTTGACAAAGAGCAAAGGAGCTGAGCCGATGACGAGACCTGGGGTGCGCCCTGGTTGAAATCCCCGTTTACATCTTTCCAAACACAACCCTTGAGTTTGCGTTGGTAGTAGAGACTAACACACGAAGTGGGCTTTCCGATTTATACAAAGCACGCTTACCGGAGCAGCATGTAACAAAGAAGACAATCTAAAGCACGAGTCCATCGTTACGCTGGATGCTACAGTAGCTGGCTGTGCGGCATTGAGCGCAAGACCGTGGGTTAGTACGCAGCGCATTGTTGTGGCGATGATGAATGGGCTTGAACGGCTGCAGCCGGCAAGGGTTTGACATACGTTGGCCAAGCCTCTTCTTAAGTGCCGAGCCCCAGCGCGATGCGTAATGAGACGGAGAGCGCTTGAGGGGGTGTGGCCGATAGCCGATCGGCGCTGCTGGCAGATCAATACCGCCAATCTGAGCTGGTGGTTCAAGACGTCACTGACCATGGGCTCTGCCAGAGGACCTCGTCAGGGTTCAACGCAGCTCATCGTCATAATTTGCGGTAATGTTTCCGCCGGTGAGACAGGGCTCTGGTGTCAGGGTCTCGTCCCGGCTACAGAGTTCAGAGTCGAGAGCGCGATTTCCAAGCGGGTCTCAGGGTCATCATCCGTCTTGTTCAGTCTTTCTTTTGCCTTGACTTGGCGCGGTGCCGATGCCGATGCGTGGGGCCATTGGCGGCGGGTCATGTCATTTGACAGGAAGCCATTTTGGCAACACCGCTTTGCTAGAGGAAAGCAAAGCCGCTTGAGATTAATGACAGGCCAAGGGAATGCAATCAAATAAAATTAAGTAGAACGGGCTCGATTGACTTTTTCTGCGTAGTGCGGATCACGAAGAAGTGATGGGACCGTTGAGTTGGGTTCAGTAGGGCTGGGCCGCCGAACTCTAGCCGAGTACTTAGCCGAGTACGTTGGAATGGAATCCTGTACCCTTCACGATGGCTACCTTACCTTCGCAAAGTTGAAGGTGAATAGGCGTTACGCAATCGGGACTTTGGGCGTTCGCTAGTGCTCTCTCTGCGCCCTCTGCTCGCATTGCCGCGTATTCGAACTCGCATGTGGAGATGGAAGAGAAGTGGTGGGAGAGCAAGCAGCTACCTTACCAGCTGTTTCGAGTACCTCTGGCTTGGACAGGAATGTAGCAGTACTTTTGGCACCAACGGATTGACGCCTAGAGCCAGGCTCTTTTCACGGGACCAAACGTTTCATGTGCAGGCGGGAAAGCCAAGGCGATTGGTAGCCGAGAACCCTTTGTGCAGTACCGGTACTTCAAGGGTGCGGCTGAGGCACCAAGCCGTCAGCCGATGCGCTACCAATAGCCAGGGTACCCATGACCTCATTCTGGGCGACGTCATCATCTCTCCATCAAAGCCTGTGAATGGGGAAAAAAAGAGGGAAAGAGGGACAAGCGCCCAGCGAAGCCACACAGCCCAACAACCTTGGCAAAGCAGGCGCAAGAGATGCTCATGACTGGCTGCGCAATTCTCAAGTCAGGTATATTATCGCATCGCCAGTCCCGTCTCACCACCCAGCCTCTCCCCTCATTTCCACTCTCTTCTCCTTCATCAACTAACCTCACAGCGTCCTGCTCTTGCGCACCCCTTGCTGTATTTTCTTCCTGGCGATATTCTCTCGCCCATACCTACCATCCACCCTCGCTTGCGACGAGTAGTAACAATTTACCTCCCGCCATCGCTTCCACCAAACATTCACCATGGAGTTCGGCATTTTTACCATCATCCATGCCGTCCTGGCAGTCTTCCTTATTATCGAGCTGGGCCTGACCGGCTGGTGTATGTTTCTCTCATATCTTTTGACGCACCCTTCTTGTCCGGCGACTGACTCTTCTAGGTGTTGATGTTACTCACGGCTTTTGGGGGAGCGCCACGCCCGCATCCTGGGCGTTCATGCTCTTCAACACCATCTGGTCCATCCTCGTCCTCATCTACATCGCCGTCATTCCCCTCGTCTTCGCCCGCGCCTTTCATAGCCTTGTCGCCCTCGTTCTTGAAGGCATCACCGCCATCTTCTGGTTCGCCGGCTCCATCGCTATGGCTGTCACTGTTGCTGGCGGCACCCCCGCTGCTGCCGTTGCTTTCGGCTTCTTCATCTGGGCCCTCTTCACTGTGCTCTTCGTCTACGACCTCCTCGGTTTCCTGCGATCTCGCGGCCACAGCGCCCATGCCGACACCACCCACCATGCTAAGGGCCAGACCTACCCTGGTGTCTAAGAAGACCGGATACGATCGATAAGTTAGTGTCCGAGTCACGATTCATGCGTCGACGTTTTCACTCTTCACTCTCCTAAGCTAAGGAAACCAAGTCTACTTGACGACGGATGCTACATTACGTTGACGGCAATACGCAACTTTCCTCGGCGATGCTCGACTGACTTTGAGGGTTTGGGTGTTTATTTTCCTTTGATTAATCACGGTTTGGGGGCACGTCATGATACCCTTTCGAGTTTGGGCGCCCATGCAGAGCTTTTTGCGCTGGTGGCCGTCGAGCTGAAACTGAAACTGAACTTTTGCTTTTCATACAAGCTTTTGCGTAGAGACGCGCATTTGTCATGATAAAAGTGTGTGTTAATAGTTATAATACCCAAAAATTTCTTCACGTTCCTTATAAACCTGTTGCCATTTATCTGCTGCTCAGACTGCTGCTACTGTGAAAATCTAGCGTGGCTGTGAAGTTGCAAGAACTTGTGCTACTCGGATCACCATACTCGCTAACTGGACGATGTCTTCGCAAATCTTCATTCCCAACTCAAATGTATGATAGTTTCTATTGTTGTAAGGGGTTTTTGCATCGTTTTGACACGGAGAGACGGTATCAATAGGCTACGGGCCATCCCCTGTTCCATTTCAGGCGATTCCACCCGAACTGATAGTCGCCGTCGCCGAGTCCGATATTCCGATTTGCGTAATGATAATACAGCACGGTGCCATGTTTAGGATCCGCAAGGATGCCTTGATGACCGGGGCCAAAAACATAGCCATGGCTCGCTAGGACAAGCGTACCGCCGTTCTCGCTCCTGCAATCCCGCCCGTCGCGATCAAGGAAAGGCCCCTTTGCGCTGCGTGATCGACATACGTAGACCTTGTACTCTTCTCCCGGAAGGGGCATGTTGTCTGGGTAGCCACAGCAGCGGCCGTGACTGAAGAAGAGGTAATACCAGCCCTCACGGTGATGCATGTACGCTGCCTCAAGGGCCTGGGTGCCCGTGCTGTTGAAGGCGATGTGTGTGGGCGGGCGACACGTAGCGGCCTTCATGCCAGACCTGTCCATGGGGTATTGGTGGATGCAACCCCAGAAGGAACCAAAATTCATCACCCAGCGCCCAGTCGCTGGGTCCTGGAACACGTTGGCATCAATGGCGTTCCACGTGTTGTTCTCATTGCTCTGGACGCCCGTGGGACCGTGGTCTGTCCAGGTTCCGGCTTCCATGGTGGGAGACGTGGCGTACCCGATGGCCGAGATGTTTATACCGAAGCGGGAGACACTGTAGAACAAGACATACTGGTTGCCGATTCGTTGGACGTCGGGTGCCTGTTGGTTAGTGAGACAGGGTTCAGGTTGCAAGCTTTCAGCAGTTCAGGCTGGCGCGAACTCACCCAAAGATCATTCCGACCCGGCAAGTCAATCTTGCTCCCGGCCGGCACAGCGGCTCCTTGGTACACCCATGGGCCCGTCAGGTCCGGTGCCTTCCAGATGCCGATCTTGCCACCCGTGCTGAAACGGAAATAGACGCCGTCACCGGCGCGGCGTACGATCATGGGGTCGTGCGTATTGCATTCGCCGTAACAAGCTCCCGGGTTAGGGAATTGCTTGTCCGCCGCCTCGACGGCGCCGAAGAGCGTAAGGACCGGGACAAGCGCCGCCAGGATGGACCAGAACTTCATGATGGATGGATCTTGGGCTTGTATATGGCCGTGTGCCTAGACAGAACCCTTGGAATCAAGCCACGGTAGGAGACGATCGTCGTGCAACAATCCCATCTTTAAGCTTCAGGCGCATATGCGTAGCAGAGACTTTGAGGCCTTGAAAAGACTTGCGAGCGACCTTTGCTTGCGTTGATCCATATTCTCGGGTGATCTTAAGGCGGAGCTAGTGTCAAACGGGAGCCAAGATGATGCATCACGATTTGTCGCTTAGAGGAAAATAACCGCACCTTCGGAAAGCGGCTGCACTCAATCTTTTCTGGAAAGCTTCACTTTTGAAGTTGGCGATTCCTCCATGTCGATTGGTGGATTATCCACATCTTTGTTGGCAGTAGTCAGCATCGCATGTGTCGATGTGCTGCGCGTACCCACAGCTGCAAGTGTTCTCCATCACCAAAATCAGAATCTTTGATTGGAGGGGCTATAAGTGAGCTGGAGAAGCCTAATTGTTTATGCCAACGTTGTGATTCTGTGTCCGCGTCTCGTTAGTCCAGCGGCAAACCGGAACCCATGCTTTAGTAACTTGTCGTAAATCCTCGCACTTTGCTGCGGTTTCTTCTTCGCCTCCCTCTTGATGTGGGAGCCTTAATAGCTTGGCATGGATCTAACGAATTGCATCTGCTTAACCCTGGCCTGTGAGAGTCTCATGTTTCCTGCTTTGACGGAAGCCAAGCAAAGCAAAACTCGCAGTTCAACACTCATGTTACCGTATTCTAAGGAATTCACTATGTGAGCTGTGATAATCACAGCATGGCACCTCTACTATAATCCAACATGATGCCGCATAAGAATAAATTATTCTTGATAATAAGCTCTCTGTTGGTGAACTTCCTTTCTCACATCTCCGAAGGGTTTCCCCTTGAACTTTTAATTTGCTTATTGTCGCTAGGTCGTCACCGTCAGTTGAAGCGCAACATGACACAAAAAAAAAATATTGTTGCCACATTCAGTGGAGAGACAGTTGATTAACAGCTGCCTGTCTGAAAGCCCGAAAGGCGTTGGATACGCCAGAAGATTATTTAATCGACTTTGATGAGTGCCTTTTTCGATGCCATTTTGCTGATAATACCTGCTGGCCAAGATCATCTTGATGAGGGACTGTCCAGAGCTCATGACAGTATTCAAGACGCCTTTGCACAAGCAAATCAGCCAAATAGATGAAAGAGAGATTATTACAAGGAGTGAGTGCGATTCAGGGATGCTGAACTTCCCGTTTCACAGCATTTTGAAAAGATACTTGAGCAAAGGCAGCTGCTGTGTTGGAGCAAAAAGAAACAGCCATTTACTCACGTTACGGTCCGTTCACAGAAAAAGGGTGTTTCATTTCCATGTATAAAATACACCAGTAGATCTTCTGACACCAGGTCATGTTGATAAAGTTCCTTGTGAAGACATATTATGTGAATCAGGATTGTCTAGGTCGTGCTCAATAATCCTATGAGTAAACTAATAAGCTTTGGCTCAGTTAAAGAATTGAACGATTTATTATCTTTATAACGCTCAATGGTACCACGCTTTGAACATGCTCTGGCTCATTTAGCCTACTCACAAGCTGGAACTCCGCTTGAGCGAGCATGCATTGGCGACAGAGATCTCAAGGTGTAAATATTGATTTTTCAACCATCTTAACCAATAGAAGGCAACATAAGAATGCACTGAAAGTCACATCGCAAAACTTGCCAGCTGCTACATCCTTCTAACGTCGTGGTTCTGCGTAAGTTTCGATAGATTAGTTGCTAGCAGGTTATGTTTGAAAACATATTACAGGGTCGGAGCCATTGCGATGAGGGATGGTGATATGCTGTCAACGAGGAGAGTTGTCTGGAAATTACCCAAGACACCTTGACATTTCTTCCAAGAAGAACCTCACCCCACCGTTGTGGACAAAAGGTAGACAGCCAAGTCACACATCCTACACTCATCCATCGATAGCTAGGTATTAGCGCACGTCATGATTTGCTTCTATGGAAGACCCTATAAGCCAAGAATGAGTGGCCGCACATGTTTGTCCCAGTACGCTGTCGGAATAGTTTGATATTGCGACCTCATCGTGAAGCCGCTGAACTGTGATCTCCCCTCGTGACTGCGGCAGTACAGCTGAACAACCGGCATTGGCCTAACCGAGAGAACTGCATAGAATGACCTGTAGTATTCCAGATCCAAAGCAGCAGGAGCATTAGATCTCAGACACCGGAACATTAGGCCCCCGCTCATGGTGGCGTGTCGATGGAACCTTGCCGGCTGGCTGTCGCAGGCATGTGCCAGAAGCGGACATATTGCTGCAGGTCTTACATCGACGTCGGACGGAGATTTTGTAAATGCACCTTTGTATGAACATGTACTCAAGGCAGCCTGCCGCTCGGTTCGTGCTGCCGCTACCGCTGCATCTGCGCTTGGCTTGGGACTTTCGTGTCAAAGCTTTGCGACAATGGAAAGGGGAAGGTGAGGGATGCGATGATCAATAGTCCTTGATCTATTCTACGCCACTAAACGGGCCCATCCTGCACAACATCGAACATCAGCTCCGTTCGGCGCCTCAGCCGAGCTTGGGCTGCGTCGTCCGACGGGAAGAAGCAGCCACACGATCTTCGGCAAGACGCTTCTTGTGCATGTGGAAGCTTCTGCAGTATTTTCAGCTGAGGATGTTGGAGTGGCCGCCCCACAGTCTGGTCTGTCAAGAGTAAAGTTGCGATCAGCTCATACAAGTGCCACGCAGTGCTTGGCACGCACGCGCCAGGCCCTGCCCCTTTAGATGGTCTTTCTAGATGGATAACGGCCGCTACCTGAAGTGTAAGCCACAGCTAGCGGTTGCTATCATTCCAGAAGAGGCAGGCCAATCTCACGGCAATTGAACGTTTACGGAAATCTGGGGCCGAAGCTTGTGGATTTGGACGTTCAGGCGCTCCCAAAAGGGCTGTGGGAGAGCTGCTCGGCATCCTGGCTATGCTTCCGGGGGCATGCGGGTCTTGGTCCCGAGAAAGCTGATAAGACCGGTGCGTCCCTGCTAGCGTGTGGAGTTTTCATGAAGCGGGAGCAACGGGCTTGCGAGCCAAAAGGTTGGGTCAGGGCTTCTGCAAACTAACCAGGCCAGTTGGGACGCAATGGGGGAAACAGGGGAGGGAGAGTCGCGTGGCTGCGAGCCTAGGGCCGATAAGACAATGTAGTCGAGTAGGGCGTGCTCCAGTGCTGCCCTTGTCACCATGTCAGCGTCTCAATGGATGCGACTCGGCTCTTCTAAGAAAATGCAGTTGATGGGCTGTGGGCAACTTGCCAACTCCAGCCGCTCGTCTTAGACTGCGCCGTCTCGGTATGCAGAAAGGATTCGAGAGATGCCCAGCCGTCTTGGGCAGAGCCTACCTGTCCACACCGAGCGACATATCGTATGCACGCGCAAGCATCGCCTTGACCTTGGTGACCGTAACTAGAAACACGGTCGCGATCCAGCTCAGAACCCGGGGGACAGACGCCTTGGCTAATTCAGAGGTCGCAGCGAAGTGTGGGAGAATGTTTCGGCGTGGTCCTTTGCTTAGCAAAAGCAGATCCTATTGCTACTTTTACTCACAGCGTCTGGTCATTGCGATATCTATCGGACGTCAGTGATAGGGTGGAGGCTTCGATAAGACCCCTGTCCATCGTTTCTTGTCTTTCTGTCTTTGCCGACCAACGGTGCTGTGTTGCATGCATGGCGAACCCCGTCCAAGCTTAGTTGCACGCCCCCTGATTTAGCCAGGCCATGCCAGCCAGGGCTGCTGCTGCCACTGCCGTGGGGAGCTCGAAATGATGATAATGCTTGCATTCTAGTTCTACCTGAACCTGAGTGACGTGAGAAGTGGACCTTGGGAGCAGGGCAAAGCGATGTCGAGACCGTGAGTCCATAAGACGATCCAAGACAATCTTCCCGAGAGTGGGAAGAATGTGCCCGTCAAGCTGTAAGCCAAGCGCCGGCAATGAGAGCAGCTGAAGTCGTGTCTCCATACAAAAGGAAAAAAGAAAAGTCAAAGGCCCCAGCACCATTTCCAAGGCGTGACTTGCAGACGCGTGCTTTTCCTCGACTTGCCGAAGACCCTGCTAGTGCGGACGGCAGAAGCAATAATCGCGTTGAGACAGCTCCTCGGAGATCGGGCCTCGAACCTCCAAGCACAAGTCAAGTTCACAACCTACAGGCAGCATCCCAAAGGTTTCAACCAAGCAGGAAGCGAGACTCACTTCTGACTTCGATTGTCCCGCCAGCCGAAAGAGGTGCCAGGGCTCTATTGTGACAAGAAGTAGCATCGCATCCCCGGAAGAAGGGCCCGGGGCCAAGAGTTGTGGAGCGAACCAACCTGCTAGTCTAGCAGACAAATTGGACCACAGCTTACCTATCACATGCCTGCAGGCGGCGAGCGACCTTTTTTGTGACTGAGATCGAGCATCGACACGATCACCAGCAAACTCGTCTACAGAATCATTAGCCCTAGCAGCCAACATTGACCCTTTTAGATTGACCGCCATCTTGATCTGGCTTGGTTCACAATTGCCGCAGAGCAAGACAATAAGCTTTGTATTTCGCACTTGGGTCCAGGCACAGAAGGGCAACTTCCGAAGGGGGTGGACGGAGGAACCACTTTATTTAACTGTACTCCCGCGACCAACGTCGAGAGCCTTGCGGGCGCAACGGCTGCCCGGTCATACAACAGCCCAACCCGACTGGCCAGGGTGCAGGAGACGGCATGCACTGACGGGCGTTGGACAGAGGAGAAACGCAAACAATCCTCCTGGATCCGCGAATTGAGTTCAATTGCTTACAGTCGGCAACCAGGGCTGTTGTGTTTAACCCTCGAAGGGGGGAGCTTAGCCTTTCCATCTCTGCAGGCATCGACGCGCCGGTGCGTCTTCTTCTGCCTGTTGAGAGACTGGGGACTGTTTTGTTAGCCTTGAGCTATATGGCCATAACACACCGCGCCGCATGAGCCTTAAGCCAAGGGGTCCCATACGACATTGACATCTTGTCTTCTAAACGAGTGCAACGACCAAGAAGAATAGCCTTTGCACGTTCCAATCAGACTACCCTGCTCGAGACGAAACATTTACGTGAATAGCTTACGAGGTGGCTCGGCTCTGCTGCTTCACCCTACCTTGGCTGCCAACCCCTGCTCCTTCTGATCGAGACCCTTGGCTCCACGCCATCTCCGGTGCTGGTCTCTGATAGTTATCTGCACGTCGCTGCGACGCCACCTCCAGATTACCGGGGAGGCAAGGAGGAGCCGTTTAATCAGACGTCCTCTTCCTCTAGGTCGAGGCACTCGATTACTCTTTTTTTTCTTCTTTTTTGTCTTCTCTCTCTCTCGTTGCTTGACAGCGTAATCGCATTCTTTTCATTCCTTGTACTGTGCAATTGAGCGAAGTCGACTGACTTTGCTTTTCTTGTGCTGCTCGTTCTTGTCCGTCTCTTTGCTCACATATCGCATGCGTCTTTGACCAAGGCCTTCTGCCGGCCTTAACATTTTTCTTGCTTTCTTTTCTTCTTTTTTTTGCGCCTTTAATTTACGCGACAGCAACGTCGCGTACGCAGCCAGGGCTTGGGTCATAGAAGCTTGAAAGGAGGGGAAGGCAAGCAAGGCCACCGCCATGTCCGGTCGAAGCGCCTACGTGCGCAAAAAGATTACAGAGACCAAGCCGGATAAGCAGCGAAGGGACCGTACGAGATCATCAGCTTCGTCGGAACAGGATGAAATCGGCGTCCCGGATTTTCCCATGCCAGCCGGCCCTGTCGGCACCGGCGTTGGGACCACAAACGCTCGCTTCCTCAAGTTCTCCGACCCGGCTTACCAGGCTGGAAGCCCAGTGAGCGTTCAGAGCGGTGGAAGCAGTGGCGGAGGCTCCAGCGGAGATCCGAGGAGAGACCCTTATGCTCATACCAACCAGCAAATGGGACCGACAGATGAGTATGGCTACCCGCGGGGCGCACGAAGACCGACAATCAAGACGGAGGATGTAAGCGGCATCGAGAAGAGCGGGCTACGGAGCATGCTGGACAAACGAAGCGACGATGTCCGCAAAGGAATTGCCAAGACGTTTGCTTTCCGAAAGAAGGACAAAGAAGGAGAAGGCAGACGGTCCAGCGTTGACAGGCCTCCGAGCGCGGCAACGGTTCGTCCACATCATCCCTATCCTCAGGACAACGACTTCGGATACGAAGAGCCGCGAATGAGCCCGACCACACCAGCGCAGCAGCAGCTACCACAGCATCTACAATGGCAGCAACCACACACCCAACAGCCGCAGCCGCATCAGTACCACCCGCATTACCCTCAGCAAATGCCATTGCCACCGCTGCCGCCTCCTCCACAGGGCCCGTATCCCGGCAGCCCACCGGATGCGTGGGACCCTAACGGCGGGGTTGTCGGACCTCCGCCGACGGGCAAGCTGCCGCCCATACCGCAACCTCCTATCAAGCGCTGGATTGGGGCTGGACGGCCTGTGGGACGCTGGAACAAGCTACGAAAAGATCCGGAGCTGTGGGATCCAAATGGAGACGTATTGGTGTTCCTCGGGCGCAGAGGCCAGCAGCCGCGGCCACCACCGAGCTTTCGCTTATCTTCACACATTATCGAGGCCACCGAGAGTAGGTATCTCGTTACGTTATTGCGCGAAGGTTTCATAGACGACGACATCAACGCAATGCCGATGCCTCCTTCGCCGGCAGGCCCTCCACCACCGCCGCACATGAACCATCTCGGCCACGGCATGGGACGCGGCGGGCAGCCAACCCCACCGGTATCCGAGGACGCAAGTTTGGCTGAGATGGACGGTCAAATCTCATACGAGATGTACTTCCCAACGCCAAATCTGGGCCGGACGGAGCAGCTACGGCACCAACTGACGACTCGCAACGTCTTTGCGCTGTTATACCACTCGTCGCTTGTCGGCCTAACGCTTCACCAGGCTCTCGCAGACCTGCAATCACGCCTAGAGACATACATGCCACCTGGTACTGACAACGTTGGGCAAATCATCAATTACCTGACTGCACGTGGCATTGACGACGCACGTAACGACCCGGAGACGGCGATTGGTCTGCTTGCATGGTCCGAAGCAGCCGAGGTACGATGGGACGAAGGATGGCGTGAGAGCTTCCTGCATTGCGCTGGCATGCACACCGAACTGGAACATTGCGCCGACTTCCGGCATACCACCCCAATCACACGGGCACTTTTGGAGCGGGCATGTCTCGAAACGCAGCTGCGTGTCCAAACGGCCGAGGAGCGACTCGCCGATCTATCCTTTGGAGATATGTGGTCGGTGGCGTCCGGCCCAGCATGGGCATCAGGAGAGCGATTGCGCAAGATGCTGCTGGCACACTACACGCGCGTCTACGGAACGTGGCCGCCTCAGCCAATGTTAACGTCGTCAAGTGCCAGACAGCAGCAAAGCGCCCATGGGCAGGATGAAGCGGCGGAAGAGGAGGATACTTGGTTGACCCGAACGGTCGCCATGAACCTACAGCGAGACTTTGGGGCGCTTTATGACTATCTTGTCAACCGGGATATCATGTGGGACGTCTCGGAAGCACGGTCAGGACGCAAGTGGATGCTTGTTTCCGAGAGCGGCAATCGGTCGTTCGAGGCGGACATGGCCGAAATGCCCATCACCGACATGCTCATCGAGTTCGACAACAAACTGCGGTTCCCGCACATACCGCATCCTTACCCGCTCATTCCAGAATCCATACCACCGGTCATGTCGCCCACCACTGGCAGCGGCGGCTTCTTCGGGCGCAAGGCATCGACGCCGGGGTTGGACGCGAAAGCACAGGCTGGGGGAGCAGGCGGAGCGCGAGCCGGGGCTATGGAGCGACGAGTGCATTTGGCGTACACGGAGAGCACCAACATCTACGCTCTTGGCAGCGACTTCACCCAGAGCGACCTTATCGACGCCTTTGTACGTTTTGAAAAGTCAGACAAGATAGGCGAGGTGGATCCAGCGATAGCTCGGCTCGGGCGCTGGGTGCTCATCTACGGCATCTTGCAAACGCTGGCATCGGTGTCGGTCGATGCTCCCGGGGTGCGCTACCGGGACGGCGTGGCATACCACCTCAACCCACGGCTCAAAGGCACGAAGATCCCGCCATGGAAGGGCAACGGCGCTGCTGGGTCGTCCGCGTCAGCTGCCTCACTACTGACTGCTGGAGCTAATGCTGGAGGCGGAGGCGCTGGAAACCCAGAGGAGGCTAGTCATGAGCTGTCCCACTGCTGGGTTGTGCCACGGACATGGGCGGGCTACGGAGTCAGCAGCGGTGCAGAGTCCTCTGGGGGCTCAAGGAGCGCGAGCCCGGTAGGCGGCAGCAACGCGAGCGCGACGACACGAGTGGGGGGAGGCCAAAATTCGGGCTCGCTACGCACCGTATGGTCCTACCAGAGCAGCTCGGCCCCATCGTATAGCGTGGCAAGCGGCATGTCAGAATCGGACACGGCATCCAGCGTGCGTACGCCGTCGAGCACGCCGCGCGGACTCAGCGCCCCGCGCACCGGGCGACCTCAAGAGCGAGGCCCAGGGGTGCCGGCGCTGCGGCTCAACCGAAGCCAGCAGCCGAAGATGAAGTCGCCGATGCAGCTCGGCTTCGACGATGGCGGTTCTGCGACAGGCGGAAGCGAGCGCAGCAGAAGCAGAGACGAGCGCGGGTTTCGAGGCGGGGAGGCACCGGTGATTAAGGACTTTGACGAGGACTCGGTGCATAGGATGGGGTAGCACGGAGGAGCTTGCCAGAGTGTATGAATAAGGTACCTTGGATGACTAGCGTGATTTGGATAATGACAGCCCAGCACGATTGAATGGGCCCTTTCTACGATTATTCTGCAAATGTGCCTCACGGTGTCGCGTGGTTTCACACTTGCTTTAACGGTAAGGATGAAGTCAAGTAGAAGCTATTTGCTGAGATGTTGTATCCACGATGTGAAAAGCGAGGTGTTGCAGACGGACTAGGCGAGGCCATTGCCCATGGTAGCACAAATGCAGTGATCAGCGAAAGCTTGCGAGCATCTATATGGATAGGGAGAGCTGCGTAGCTGTGTGTTTGATAGACGTCCTCCCAAAAAGGCCGTTACTGCCACGCGGAAGTGGGGATGCCGGGAGGGGCCGGAAATAGTGGGACTGCTCGGAAGGGTTTCGTGAGGCCCAGGACATGCGAACGAGCCGCCAACACCTGAGAAAAGTACTGATGAGGAGATGGGTGACTACTTTGAAAAGATGTCAATATTTACTCGAGACCCTGCATGTCTGGATCGCTTCTTTGGTCAATTTTGCGGACCTTCCGAATGCTCTGCTGGGTGGTTGTCCAGCCAGCCACCCACTTAGACCCAACCTCCTCCACTTGGGCCCAGCCCCCCGTCTTTTTTTTTCTAAGGCTGGCAGGGATGAAGCGGCAAGCGAAGTCCCAGCTTGATCCTGGCTTTCCCGACCCCATTCACTCGCCTCACTTGCGGAAGATTTAACGGTTCTTCTAGACACTAAAAAAGAGAATGAAAACAAACAAACAAACAAGCAGGCAGGCAGACAGACAGACAGAATGGTCAGCATGCATGTCTCACGGAGCACACATGTCGTGCATGTTGAGGGACACTGGAGGGAAGCGCCCATCTCGAATGATCTAACCCTGCATGAACCAACGCCCAGACGATCTTGGGTCCAGAACAGGGCAACCAGAACAGACAATAGCTGGGCCGCGACGTCATCCCCTCCCAACGGCACCTTGTTACTTAAGTTGGACGACCAGGGGACTTGCCCACGTTCGATCCTGTCGTGGACCCCCCGCAAGGCCGTGTCCGAAGATGTAAGATGGTTGGCTGGGGTTCCCCATCTCTGGCCAGATGGGAAGACGGAAGAATGAGAAAAGACCCCCTAAAACTGGGAACTCGAGCCTCGCTAGAGACGGACGTTCCTGGCCTTGATCGTCGAGTCTGCCGAGGCCGAGGGGCTACGTCAACCGGTGTCTCCCCTGCACTCTCTCTGAAGCCAACGCACAAAGCGGGAAGACATTGACGAACCTAGTTCCCCAAAGGACGGGACGCGTGTAGCGCATTTCGATGCTGTCTGCCATTTGTGCGAGGCCATGCCTGTTTGCAAAAAAAGGACTTCGTGAAACGGACCTACCGGGATCAGTGCGAGTCGTGTATGCGCGTGCCTAGGCCTAACCTAATCCCCTCCCCCCGGTTGCCGTTGCTGGATGGACTTGAGATGAAGCCCAACCTCCTCACATTTCGCACCGCGAAATCTCACCCACCCACGCACACACCAAACCCTTGGCCTTGCGCAGTGCCCAGGCTAATATAATGCAGACCACCTAGATCAGGGACGAGGCCCTCGACTTACCCGAGTACAAAAACCTGCACATTGTTCTTCCCTCCCACCCCCCTCCACCCCCCACAACGTCATTCCTTCTCACCCTCGCATTCGACTCGCTCTCTTCTACTTCTTGCACCCTCCCGTGTCTCTCCCTTTCTTCCAACTCTCGTGCCCACTTCGTTTCCTGCGATAGACTCAGTTGCACGTCCCCCCATAC
>PXOD01000570.1:0-45152 GCA_003012165.1 Paramyrothecium roridum
AAGCAGCTATGGTCGTATGTGGAAAAATGGGGCGTTGAGGTGGACTATGTATGGGGGCTGGGTTGTCGCAGCCCTGGGCGAAGTGGGTACACTTACGTCGCTGATTGCAATGCCCAAGGCAAGCCACGAGTAGTGAACGTGGTTTGAAAATGCCCCTGGCTTTGCAAGACGAAGTCAAGTAGCATAGGTTGGGCCCGCAATAAGCAGGTCTCATGCAATCTTTCCTTAATGGCAAGCGGATGAAGGCTGAGTAAACTGGAGCATGTGGTGTGTTTTCTGAGCTTGATCTTGACTAAAATGGATTGGTTTCAGCATCCACGGCCCAGCAGGGTTTCGCAATTTGAGCAGCATTAATTCCACTGGAGAGCATTGCCCCAAATTGAGCTTTAAGAGCCTCTCATCAGTCTCGAGGACGAGCGAGGCATCACTACCCCATCGACGCCGATATCGCCAGAAGTAAAACCTTCTATGTGTATTCAGGGTAGATGCCTTCCACGAGCAACAAAGCTGTCGCAGTTTCGTGAGAGGCGACTGGGTCTTGCTGCTGCCCTTCTTGAGGTTGTTGTGGTCGCCGGGATAGTATCGAATTGGGGATGTGGTGTAGGGGTTCTCACATCTGCTTTGCATGTAGAAGGTCCGGGGTTCAAATCCCCGCGTCTCCAATCTTTTTGACATTTTCTGCCAATGGTTTCGTTCATCTCGCGGGATCAAAAGTCTTAATTTTGGCTTGTCGTTCTTTTGTTTTTTGTTTTTTTATTTTCGCTGCTGTTGTTTTTGGGTCTGGGTAGAAGCTCCGCATCCGCACAGAAACCTGGCTCGCGTTGTGGCAGCCTCACTCTGATATCCGGCCTAACCAAACAAATGTGGCTAAAACCAAGGAAGTAGACATGCCAGGTAAGAGAACCCCTAAACCAATGGTCATGCGCTCACCTAGTATACTGAAGCAAAATAAACCCTGGCCCAACTCGGACAAATACGATTGTGGGTTACCATACAGTCGTTCCCTTACCACCAATCCTCAAATCGCTTTGCTAAGAAGCCCGGGCCTTCCATTGGTTGTGCTTGATGGTAAACCATCAGAAGTAGAAGTTCATGCCAACCATCTCAGCCGCAACATTGTCGTTCCTTCAGACACGGTTAATCATTACCTCATTCCGAGCTGGGGACCACACGCCCATTGTTGGTCAACGCAGCTATGCATAGCCACACCGTTTTACAATAGATGGCAAGTCAAGGAGACCGGTTCAAGAAATGATACTGTTTTCTGCGATAAAGCGTTGTGCTGTGACGCATGACCAAAATCTTACTGAGGTGGAATCTACAGCCTGACGGTTGGGAGAGATGCAATGCAGAGCATGATTATGAACCAAACATAAATTCCTAGAATAAATAACAAACAATTCACACATGATGCAATTTCCTTTTGACGATTGCATTCTATGGTTTTTCTTTCGTTGGCCAAGGACCGACAAGCATCAATAAGCCACCAACAACGCGTCCTATGTGTCGGTCCAACAACCGCCCACGAGCTGACAAATTCACCGTCCCTGATAATGATGCAATTCGTCCCGATGCACTGAACAACCCGGATATAGTAGATAGAGAATGCTATGCGTAAACCCGCGTCGCTTAGTGAAATAAGAGGGCTTGAATTATCCTAAGTAGGTATATAACAACCTCCTTCTCCCCCGACGTAAGCTCTGCACCAAGACTCAATTTGGGAGTCCCTGCAATTAAAAGCAGGCTCGGTTATACTACAGCACTATATATTAAGAGACAACTTGCCGGAAAATTGAAAGAGGACCTTTACCCGACCTCCATTGTCACCGAGGCACCGTAATAGCTCTGACTGACCTCCGTCCGAAGGCACCTTTGCATTCTGTGAATATATGTATTTGAAACAAAACCTGCAGTCTTGGATTGGACTGCGAAGCCTACTCAGCGCCATCGCCACGTATATAATCATATGGAGGATATTGCTTGTCTTTGGGAAACGCACTGCGTCATAAATTTAGAATGCAGGAAAGGTGGTACTTGGCGGGTCATTAGCATTGGGGGGTGAGAACTCATAACCAAGAAGTCGTGGAACAGATCCAGTGATTCTTCTGGATAAACGCTATGAAGACAAAATAGTCCGGCTGAAGTGTCGGAAAGCTAAAAGGGGGGGAGACATGGTATACTCGTGGACATGGAGGACAATGTGAAGGTGCGTAAACAAGGGCACAGAGAGCAAGGGTGCAGCGTAAACCAAACAATCATGGAGAGGCGTGATCATTCTTCTGCCCCTTTCCGAGAAGAAAAAGTTGCCAATTGTTCATCGAGAAGTTCAGACCTGAGAGCAGAATGGACCTTGGAGAGTTTTCTCTTCTTCCATCTGCGCATTCATTCAGGACCAGGCCAGCATTACTCTGTGCGTTGCAACCTCGACGCCAATCAGCAATACACATGAACACAGCCTCCCATTTTTTTTATTTTTTTCAACTCGATCCCTGCGATATATGTCCTTCTATTCTATGCATGCTCGGACAAGCCAATCCCAGCTGGCTGGGCCGAGCTGATAGCGAACTGGCTCTACCTGAGACATCATTTTACCTGAAACCTCTAAGGCTCTCCAAAGCCTCCAACTCCCCCCACCCGGCAGTTCACTAAACCCAAACAACCCCATTCTTTTACATGGGACGACAGGGCCACAGCAGGGGGTTGTAGCCGCCAACACCCTGCGCCCTGCCAAGGCCGTGGGTGCTTGGCTTGGGTGCCGTCCAATCCGGGGTAGTTACTCCGACGGGCGAGCAAAAAGATCCGAACCAAGATATCGCTGAGGATCTCTGTCCCCTGCGCCCCCTTAAACTGCACGGCAAACCCTCTTAACCTTAAGCAGTAGACGATTTCGTTGCCCCAATCGGACGCTGTTCAACCCGCCTCGTAGAAACTAACCGCTGTCCTTCCATCTCCACAAGACGCGCCGCTGTCACATTCATGTGCGCGTGGGTCCCGTGTTTTTCAATTTGTTTGCTGCGAACGTCAAACACGCAGCGGATCCTTCCGTCTGACGTAGAGAAACATTGTAGAGTTCAGACAAATCTTTCCCGTGCTTTGTTCCCATAGCCCACTGTGCTGGGGAGCATGAAGATGTGACTGGGGCTTTGGCTACTAGATTGAATGCCCCCTGAACGATCTTTCCCCCGAGTGGAACCCAACAGTTCTCTTATGCGTGCTGACCTGGTTCGTGGCCGGGCCCCGATGCACACCGAAGCCCGTAGTCGTGAGCGCCTATCCATTATGTCTCCATACAAGTGAAACTCGTTGGGCGCCTCGAGGGAAGTGCAGCCATGATAAAATCAATATGTTCGCCCGCTTCCCTCCATGATGTTGGCTTCAAGTCGTCCTCGGCCCTCTTCACGCTTTCTTTCGTGTCCCTTCATTTCTGCTTTCTTTGCAGTGTCACTCCCTCTGGCAGGTTGAGCGAGTTCAGTTCTTACTCACATCATCGCACACCTGTGTCCCTTCGTTTATCAATCACCGCCGCTGACCGGTAGCAATCATGCTTCGCTCGCTCTTCACCACCACGGCCCTGGCCTCGGCCGCCAGTGCCTACTTTATCACCGATGTCAAGTACTTCATGTCCAAGAACATTGACCCCATCGTGCTCCCGGGAACCTTCACTTCCCACATGCACGATTTCTTCGGTAGCGACAGCGTCACCAAGGATCTCCCTACTTCTGCGGAGCTTCAAGCTGGTTGCTCAAGCGCCGACAACCCGCACGACAAGTCCATGTATTTCACTGAGTCCCTCAAAGCTTGCTTGCTTTCAGTCAATTAACGTGGCTTAGTTATTGGATCCCCACCTTGTACCACGTCAAGGACGATGGTTCCCGCACCCCAATCCAGCCCAAGCGCTTCGTCGCCTACTACAACTTCGAAAAGACCGAGGCCGATGTGCCCATCCCCCAGGACTTCAACGTTCTCGCTGGAAACGCCGATGGCAAGACAGTCGACGATGTGATTCGCGGCTCCAAGCTTACCTGGCTCTGTGAGAAGCAGGCTTTCGATGCGGGTGGCAAGGAGCATTCCCAATACCCTTTGAGCACTTGCTCTGGCGGCGTTCTCCAATCCGTCCTCTGGTTCCCCGACTGCGTCAACCCCGAAACCCTCAAGTCTGACTACAGCAGCGGCGGCTCGTGCCCGGAAGGCATGTTCAGCATGCCCCAGCTCCGCTTCTCCATTCGCTACGACGTCCGCAGCATCGGCTCATGGGAGGGAGAGCCACCTCTGGAGCTCGCCTGCGGTCCTTCGTACTGCTTCCACGGCGACTTCATCAACGGATGGGACGAGTCCTACGGCGAGGTCATGCGCGCTGGCCTCACCAAGGCGCGCAGCGTCCAGAAGCTCGAGGGCTACCGCGCCGGCACTGAGTGCAAGGACAAGCCTACTGATGCCGATCCCGAGAACGGTACTTCTGATTACGAGGAGAGTTTGAAGATGATGAACGGCGGCGGATCCGACGCTGGAGCTCCCGCTGCTCCCAAGCCAACTCCCACCCAGCAGCCAAGCAGCACTCCTTCAGCAGAGGCCGAGGAGAGCCAAGCTGAGGACGAGGAGGACTACGATGCCCCTGCCCCTACCGCTCCTGCTGTGCCAGCTACTTCTGACGAGTGCAAGCTCAAGAAGCGTAGCCCCGGAAAGCGTCGCCACGTGCAGCATTAAGTCTGCAACGTAATAAAACAGAAATTTGGTGTGGGTGCTGATAGCCCATTTGGGCCTTTCTCTGTGAATCTATTTCTGGAATATAGATCCAATTATACTTAAATATATATATATATATATATATGGCCTGCTTTGTTTTGTACGCTCAGCTTGTGTGACAATCAGAAAAATTAGACTCCAGCAAACTCTGATAGATCTGACAAATAGGGCCTCAGAGCCAGATTTCTACGATGATGCGATAGAAGCACTTGCAAACAAGATGCGGAGGATAGCCAGGCGTCCATCAAGTGATTAAGACTAGCTGTTTCCCACTGAGACATCCGGGTTCAGATCCATTCCTCGCAGCTCTCAGTTGTCTATAGCGTAGGGAAACCGGCAGTCGCATGAGAATTAAAGGAATCACTGCTGTGGTAGCTCCTTGCTGTGGCTTCAGCACGCCGTCGCCGCACCTGTCGCACAGCTTCGACGCATACGTCCCGTACTTTATGAACATCCGGCTTCTGCCCCTCGAGGATTCTCTCATTCAGCCACAGGATGGCAGCGTCAATATGTTGACCGTCTCGCATTGCCTCATCATTTCCAATATTGCGGAGATCATTGGCTATCAACAACCCCATGGCTGTGATGTAGGAGCACGAGGACATCCTGTCGGCATTAACTACAGCACCCACACGAAGCTTGAAGGCTGCTACTCACCAGCGAAACCAAGCGTCATCCGTATATGCCTCACTAAATAAAACCATAAAATCTCGAGCCTGGCAGGCCAGGTCATCCCAGTTCTCGGGCAGCTGCAGCGTCCGTGTTCCGTTGCTACCATTGCGTAAGCCAACCATCCACTGTTCATCCCATGCGTGTGCTTGGTTGACAAGCGATATGCACTGGAGACATGTGGAATATAAGACGCAAAAGAAGCTACGGTTTGTATGAGCATTACTCGTGTTCCAGGCTACGACTGCCGCGCCAAATTCTGGTGGAATGGCGGCCCGCCACTCCTCGATGGCAGCAACGATGCTCTTCATGGCCATATATCGCTCCTCTGGGCTGCGTTTTATGGCTCTAGTCGAGTAAAGGCAGCCATAGACGCCGCCTTCGATATTGGCCAGTTGTACGCGCGCCAGAAAATAATTCAACTTGGCTTCACCATTGGCTGTGAAGATAATACCAGCAGTGTGGTCATCCTCGTCGTCGTTTATTGGGAACGAACAAGGCAACTCCAAGTCAATATCGTCGTCGAGTTGAACTGAAGGCTGATGCGCACGCAGGCTGAGGCTCTTGTCGAGGAGGTACGCCAACCAAAAGACCCGGTTACGCTGTCTCCGCTCTACTGGATCGAGTTGCTCAGATGTGGCACGAGTATGCAGGCCTAGCTTGTGCGCAAGTCGCATCGTCGCCGATATCAGTACCAACGCTGGCGTGGCATCGTGCGCTGTCTGAAGGACCATCACCATTCCTACCAACGCTTGTACGTTGAGGAGGTGAAGATTTCCAAACATCAATTGCGAGATGAATGCTTGCGCTTTGTTTAGGTATGATGTCGATGTCGTATGACCTGACCGAGACCGATCAATACCAATGTTTATGTTGGACGGCATATGCTGATAAGCCAAGGCCAGAACAACGTTGACAGCGGCTACTGTTACAGGATCACGTTGGTGCGGCAAAACCGCGTAGCATTCGCCAATCAGACGCAGCAAAGTATTAGCATGGAAAAGAGGCAATACCGCATTGAAGCTGTTGAGAAAGATGCCAACCATATCCAGTGATTCTTGTAATGGAGGGAGTTCCATTGAATCATCGCTGGTGACAGCATCGTCTGGAGCTTGGGTTCGAAACCACGCCACTGTTGACGGCGGCCGCTTGGAATTTCTGGCTTGATCTTTTTGCTGAGAGGGGTCATGAGTCGGACGCTGAAACTGGTGTCAATTTAGGCAAACCTCTACTATGAAGTCTCAGGCATACACGATGGGCTTCTGATTGTTGCATCAGCTTTAGAAAACCCTTGCTCGTGCCCGTATCTGCGGCGCTTCCACGACGCTCTGCCTTGGGCTTCCATTTCCGGCTTTGCGCCGAATGCGTGCAGTCTCTATTGTAAGAAACGCAATTTGAGCAACGAGGTCTTTCTCCGTTGCACTTGAGCTTGCGAGTGTAGCATAAATCGCAGGCCTATCATCTGATAGCTTAGCATGGGCAGCGAAGTGCAGGAGATTGGGTAATCGAACCTTCCGCGGACGAATATTTACGGGCATTTCGGTGTCTGTCAAGGTCGAAGCTGCTTTTGCGAGGATCGATGGGTGTAAATGGTAATTGGATTCTGTGGAAGACCTGAGACACCCTTCCATGGAAGAGGCTGGGCTGGTTATGTGAGTGGGAGGAAGGCCAAGGATGAGGTAGCTTCCGCGGAAGCTTCGCTGACAAACCCATTTGGCGCCATTTACAGCATTCACAGTGAAGTAGATCAAAGCTTGGCGGACGCTAGCATTAGTAACTGTGGACATCACCCGTGATGTATGAGTTTGAGTTGACAACTTCCGCGGGCGCGCATTTCAAATGCTTCAGTTTCAGTTCCTAGATGTTCCAGTAATAGATGGCGGGAAGACTGAGACTCATATATAAGTTGCCATGGATGTTCCAGCTGTTTGCCAATATCTCTCCGTTCACACACACACATCACCCTCAGTCATATCTAAACCCAAACAACTTCACTCTCGCACCAAGCAGCATGTCTGGATTCGTCTCCTTTACCAAGACTTGGCACAATGAGCCCTACGCCGCGATCGATCCCAAGCGGCCCGAACTCAACGCCAAGGGCAAATTCGTCGTCGTCACTGGCGGCGCGACTGGCATCGGCAAAGCCATAGGTGTGGCGTTTGCACAGGCCGGTGCCAAGACCATTGCAATCTTTGCAAGGCGCCTCGAGAACCTGGAGGCTGCGGCTGCGGAGATAACCAAGGAAGTCACCCACGCGGATGCAAGGGTTCTCTTCGAAAGTGCCGATGTCAGCAAGCGTGACAGCCTTGATGCCGCAGTGGCAAATCTTATGAAGAAGGCTGGCGGTGCCAAGATTGACATCCTCGTGCATAGTGCTGGAGTCTCACAGGAGCTGGGAACGGTCAAGGGTTATCCCGAGTCTCAGTTTCGCTACGGACTGGAGCTCAACGTCGTCGGTGCCTTCAATACGATCCAGTCGTTTGCGCCCGTGCTAGCCACCAATGCCCACCTGTACAACATTTCATCGGGCATGGCACATATCGCGCCTATGTGGGTGGAGCATTGGTCATACGCCTCTGGCAAGGCTGCTGTGGTCAAGATGTTCGACTACTTGCAAGAGCAGCAGCCAGAGTGGCATGTGGTCCAAATTCAACCCGGCGTAATCCGCACCGGGCTTAACTCTCATCTCGGTGTAGTTAGCCAAGACAAGCGTAAGCATTCAGTTATCATGAAACATTCCTTGGCGGTTCCGCTAACAAGTCATGTCGTAGCCGAGCTATGTGGTCAGTTCACTGTTTGGCTGGCTTCCCCCGAAGCCGAGTTCCTCAAGGGCAAGTTTGTTTGGGCAAATTGGGACGTGGATCAGCTTAAAGAACGAGCCAATGAGGTCAAGAACTCCAACTTGCTGAGAGTGCAACTGAATGGAGTAGACATGTGAGCATAGAACATTGGACGCGGTATACTTTCAGCCCCAGGTTGCCACCACTCTGATCGAGGCATTTTCATTCCCGGACAAAATGAATTGTGGATAATGTCATTTAACTCACAGGCTGAGCAAAGTCTCCGACCATATTTGATAACACTCACATCGTCCAATCCATTTGTTACATGGGGTTCCAAAGTTGTGAAATGAAATCTGTCAGTACTTTCCATCTTCGGCTGGCTCACAAACCGAGCCTACCGCATTACACTTGCACATTTTCACAAGAAACCAAGCTATTGTTACATCTTGCCGTCTAATTAGCTCTGCAAGATAGACGCATGTCTACAGGGAGTCTGCACGTCACAAACTACCAGTCCAGAGACGGCGCAGCTGCATCCAGACGCAAAAAAGTGAAGACAACAAACTATACGAGACGATACTAAAATAACATTCTAATCTTGAGCTTGTCTTGCTCAATGATCTCATTCTTCTTTTTCATGAGCTCCTCCATGTCCCACGGGCAGCTGACATATCTGCCGCCCAGCCAGTCGCGACGTTCTGATGCCAGCCAGGCAATCGTATCCCCAGCTATCTCTGGCTTATCAGGTAAGCCCGCCCTGACCTGCTCTGGAGCTCCGCTCGTGATTTTGGTCCTGATTGCACCGGGGTTGACACAGTATGTCAGGAGGCCCTTGTCACCATACTCGAGCTGCAGCGCTTCGGTCCAACGCGAGACGGCAAGCTTCGAGGTTCGGTAACTTGTGCTGCTAGGGCGGGCAGTCAATGCACCGGATGAGGATACGTTGATTATTGTGCAAAGGCCGCCGCTGTCCTCTTTGCTTGAGAGTTGCACGGGGAGAAAAGCCCGAACCATGTTGAACAGTCCATGGACATTGACTTCCCATGTCTGCCAATACACGCCTGGGTCTGAATCAAGAAATGACTGGTATGGTTCCATATGTGCTGCGTTGTTGACAAGCACATCCAGACGACCGCCAAATCGTTGGGCTACAGCGTCGCGCATTGCCTCAACACTATCTTGCTTGGAAATGTCAACTGTATGACTCAGGACTAGTGGTTCAGGGCGCCCGGATTCCACTGCCACTGATTTGAGTTTCGCAACAAGCTCGTCTGACACGCCGTGCAAGTCAACGACTGCAATCGCAGATGCCCCGGCACGGGTAAAGGCTGTAGCCGTTGCGAAGCCAACCCCGTCATCCCATGCTGCACCCGTGATCAAGACATGCTTGCCTGCTAGGTCTAATCGCAAAGGTGATATATAATCATATGTCGTCGAGTGAGTTTTAGTGATGAATGCACCACCCGAAAACTCTCTTTGAGTCGCCATGCTGCAAGATAATAGCGGCCAAAAATCATGGATAATTGTTCGATGGCTATGTTCTAGTATTTCGCCTAAAGCTAAGGATTGAGCAAGAAGCAATTGAAGCCTTTATATAAACGCTATGGTGTGCATCGGAAGTTCGTCCCGGTGTGCTTCTCACGCTCGAAGAGAAATGACGCAGAGCGCATATCGAAGCTGATCGTCTTCACTGAAAAGGTAAGTAGCGATAACTTGGCACAAGCCAACGGTCATTTGGATACAAGGACTGGAGAACTTTTGTGGCACTTCTTGCGCTTGCCAGATGATAATTCGTCCCAGTTGTCTAGTTCTCCGGTTGATCGCGACACTAACCCGCAAATATCCGGTCGATGGGCATCGGTCGATCCGAACGTGCCGGTTTACACCGAGCCCCCACAATTTGTCAGGCGGGTGCCCAAGATCCAAATAACGGCTCGAAGGGCCGTGCGAAGTGTTGCTGGTGGCTATCGCCTGTCATATAGAAGAAACCCAGGTCTTCTAGAAAACGACTGGTTCACAAGCCTGGTATAAAAGCTTTGCGGCCGAAACGGGCAGCGATCTAGGCACCTCTGGACCGTAATTTGTACAGGTCCGGCATTGGTTGGACGGACAAATACGTGATGGGAATGGACTCAATTCTGTACTAGAAAACTTAGTAAATGCATTTAACAATAAAAATTTGCATCATTTTTTCTGGTATTTTTTCGTGGCATGATCCGGCATTCAATCATAACTCGTTAACTCCAAAAAACAATACTGATTCAGCAGCAAGCATTGCAAGCTAAGATGCTTTGCATCCAGGTCTATCCTCGCGTCGCTTGACTGAGAAAAGGCCTCGTGCAGCCTGGCAGAGGAGCTTGTCGTAATTGCGTCCACGTCTCATGCTCGCTTGAACTCATTGATGCCAAAAAGGCCATTGGCGTGGTAAGTGACGTCGACGCAGTTACATCACGGCGCAATTGCACTACAGGACCGTCGCGGAACCGGCAACACAAAACATGGCGGAAGCATATGCATCACCCTTAATGCACGGTGAATGTGTCACGCCACACCCGTGACCTCATAGCCGCACTCGACGTAGCTCCCAACAGTCGCAAACCCATCGCATGAGTCCGTCACCTCCGTCACAGATTCGATGGTCCCGTTGAGCGTACCCCCGTAAAGCTGGAAGCTAGCCCCCTTGGTGATGTTGACCGGGCAGGGCAAGTCACCAGCAGAGTTGTCAACCGCGAAGTGGTAGACGAAGGTGATTGCCCCGTTGATAGCTGCTACAGTCACGGGTTTGTCCGGGCCTTCCGGGTCGATACTGTAGAGGCCATCATCTTGGAGCTCGATTGTCCAGATCTCGACGCCGCCGGAGCAGTTTACATCGGCATCAAGGCCCTCCACGGATTTGTTTGAAGGGCTCAACCGTGAGGGTGTAGGCCCCGGATCTAAATCCGCTTTCGGTCGGCTTGGCGGAGACGGTGGCGGGCTGATCAACCGCGCTGGACGTTTGGTCACCGGGGAGTTCTGTCAAGGTCACCGTCGCAACAGTGGCTGAACCGTCGTCTGTCGGGAGTGACCAAGTCACCGTGACCCAGGACGTCGCGAAGGAGGACGTTCCGAATGTGGAGGAGCTGGTGCTGGAGACGGAGAGTGTGGAAGTGAGTGTGATGGTGGGATCAGGAGTGTGGCCGCTGTGCCGCTTGTATGGCACGATACCGGCAGCAGTGGAACCTCCAGCAGTGACAAGCACGGCGATGCAGCCCAAGATGAACTTGGCTTTGGTTGATAAATGTTCTGACGTGTGCGGTGCTGGGCTTGGTGCATCTTGTTGGCCCTGCTGAGGTGGCCTGTGGTCAACTGAGTGGTGTGGGCCCTGTGCCAGTGCATTTGTATTGCTAAACGAGACACTGATGGAGTTGTTCGTGGTGACATGGTTGGAGCAATCAATAAGGTTCAAAGTAAAGTTGAGGCCGTTGGTGGATTTTGGGTTGTTGTTGTTCTCGGGGCGATGGTGCTTGGACTTGGAGCTGCCCGCGCACGTTTCGTCCGAGTCAGAGGATGGACGGACTGATGCTTGAACCGCCAAAGTGCTTTCTCCACGGAGGGGCGGCCTCGTTACAGGCCGAGAGGAGGGTTTGGTGGTGGTCTTGTTATAGACCATGGTGCTTGAAAAAGAGCGTAATTCGTGCGGTTTACTATGAAATGAGTGTAGACAATAAGGAGCGACTATGATACCGTATGGGCGTGTTTGTGAAGATCACCAACAAGGATGAATGAGAGAATCCTGGGGAGCATTGGCAGGGGGGGCTGGCCTCTACTTCACAAGGAGCGAGCCCAGGAGTGCTGATCACTGGGCTATCTTCTCTACTATCTTGACCAGCCTGCCACCAGGCTTGCCTAGCTTGAGGCGGTTCGGAGTTAGACGCGGTCGCGTCGTTCGGATACAAAGTCTTCTGAGCGTGTTGCACCATCGAAAGAGTATTCCCCAGATCAGCCTTGCGGTGCGCTTCTCCCCCAAGGGTTAAAGCTCTTCATACTAACGCAGGCACCATGTAGATCATCAAGCCACCCCCTTGTCTCTCACTGTTCTTTCGTGCTATGAAAGGAGATGGATCCGGTCAGTCCAGTGTATGTTAGGGTAAGTCTGGTAAACCGAGGTTAGACTCCCAAGCTTGGTGAGAATCCAGCGCATATCAACATTGTTGAGCAGTAAAGGAATTTCTTCTCAAGGAGCAAGTTTTCGCGTTTTGAGCACCATATTCCCAACTTAAGAAGTCCATCATCGCGCTCTTGTCAGATGACTCCTGTGTCACTATCCACTAGAAAGCTTTGCGACGGATGTATTTCACTGGATAATGCTCCTACCCTATGGCTCTCCCTCTGTGGCATAAGTTGGCCAGCTACGTCTGGCTAGACCGGCTGCTAGACTTGCGCTATAATAAAGGATCAATTGCACAGAGATAGATATAGTTGTCGCTATAGGGTAGCCATGACGTCAAACCGAAGTGCGAACGGCAACTACTTGCGTCGCCTCCGCGATCACGTCCTGGCCGGGTCTCCAGCTTCCCTACATGTATCCTTTAGCCTTCTCGATGCACAAATTGTATAGAGTTGCGAAACAGAAACATGATCAAGCATCCGTGTACATCTGAAATTACATCGTTCCTTATCGGCACAAGCACAGAAGAGGCTCAAAGGCAAGCTAATGTATTGTGTTGGTCAGCACCCATGAAAAATTCGAAGTGCAGTATATGGCCCCGGCAGAGCTAATTCATGGCCCATTCTAGGCTCTCTACAGACTACCTGTCTTGCACCGGGAACCAGTCATCAGTTCAAGACCAAGCAAGCCCCAATGCAACTTACATCTTCCCCAGCGAACTTACATAGCCCCCTGCTTCGCCTGGAGAAATCTTTTCCGGACGACAGGCTTCCCCTGGTCACGAAAGACAAAGGAAGTTCTCTTGGCAAGCTTAAGTGAGTCAGACAGGGGTATGTTAATATCGGTTCAATGCCTACAGAAGCGTCTCCGTCGAGGACGCATTAGCCCTGTTGTAAAAATTGCCAAGAGATGTTGGTTGAGCATCTCCTGAACAGTGGGGACAGAAACCGGAACAGTCCCAAAGGAGGTTAACGTACCACCGCGCCGTGAAAAACGAAGCTTACTAGGTTGGAGTTTCCAGGCCCTGGTCCTAGAAGTTTGTGGACCCGATTGGCTAAAGAGAATATTAGATGAGGACCTACTTACTTACAGCAGTCATGATTGGCAAGATAACTCACAATCACATATCGCAGGGTATACTATCCGACAACCAAAAATGGAACGCTAAACAGCCAAGAGCAATGTAATTGCTCGTCAACCCTTTGCCCTCTGTTTCTAGTTGGATCACACCGCCGCATCTATCTCGGGCTACCGGTTGGGTCCGTCTTGGCAGTGAGACCCACCCATTCTGGCCAACGAAGTATCACGGCCCAGCCCGCCATCTCCCTGTTCCTTCCAAGCGATGTTCTTCATCTCTTCCCCTTGTCTCTGTGGTCCGCTGTCAGTAAACTGCTTACATGCCCGTCGAGTAGAGAAAAGAGTGCCCTTCCTTCGGTTAAGGTGTGTAAAGCTTTACTGCCCACCCCAAAGTCGACATTGGGCTGCATGTCCGAAATAGATTTCTCTCCCTCTCCATCTTCCCAGGCACTCAGGGATCTCCTGCTTATCGCCCTGCAAGATCATAGCCAATATGAAGCCGGCATCGACCAGTTACGCCACACTTCTCGCCCTTTTCGCCAAAGTGGCCTTCGCGCAAGAATGGGCGGACTCTACAGTTCACGAGATTGTGTTGCAGACGACTTTGGCCACTGATCTTGAGCCTGATCATTGGGAATGTGTCATAGCAAACCTCACGCAGTATTTCGACCCACCTCGGCCAACAGGCGCTCTCCTTGATGCCTTGGATGACTACGCCAACGAAATCATCGACACGTGCACGAAGACGGCAGGCGATGAGACTACAGATGCCTGCTGGCCATCTAAGGAGCAATGGTGCGGTTTAACCACTGCCATCCCCAAGTCGCTAGCCCCAGACATCTCCTCCTGGGGCGGGGCCGCGTCTTCGTGGTGGTCGGCACACAGCAGTGCCGCGGTATCTCTGGCGGAGGAATGCCCCATCGGATGGTATGATGCCATGTACGGTGTGGCAGGCGGAGACACCTGGCTCAATATGACAATAATTTATGCTGCCTGCCACGCTGAGGCGCATGGAACAGCTGACGCAGGTGCTGTGAAACCGTCTTCAACTACAGCAAAGCCCGATTCGATACCGACGGAGGGTATGGTAGGGGCTACACACATCCCGGAGGTCAACGGTGCTGCACGAGCACGCGGTGGTATATGGATATGAAAAGACGCAAATGAGCAAGGTCAAACCATCCACCGTGCATGTTGCAATTAGACAAGGACGGGTAGATCAAAGCTTCCAGCATACTCTAGTATAAGCGGAAAGAGATGTGATTTCGATAGTGTTCACTGGACAAATGTGCCTGTAAAGCTTGGACTGTCTCTTCTACGGAGATTCGCGTGCATGGCCCCGTAATATATCACCGTAGCCTGGATGCTTCTCTCACGTTCGCAATGCACACTTTGCCCGAGGTCTCGGCCTTCATTGGTCTCAGGTTCGCCACCGAAGCCACTACTGCCGCCCTCCACAAGCGGGAGTGCTCCATCACTTGGCTGGCTAGCTGAAGCGACGTCTGGGCGTACTTGAACCGACCCTCAACCTAACTGAGGCTCAGCTCATCAGTTACAACCCAGGCATCAACTGCTCCACTCATGTAGCGGGTCTTTGGTACTGCGTCGATTGGACGGGGGCCAAGCCGCCTGTGCATCATAGAGCTGAGCGAGCCGTGTGGGGGCCTGACCGCTCTGGGATATGGCGGCGCATGCTAATCAACAGGAACGGGCTGTCGTCTAAGCCGAGCTTGTTTGTTACCTCGCCGCGAGCTACCCCTTCCAGAGTCATGTGTCCCAGAACGAACCGTCTCATCGAAGGAATAGTGTATACACCGTGTATGTTGCAAGTTGGTAAATACATAGCGATGCGAAGTGTGACACTCTCGTGTGAACGGTTCATGCGAACATACAATCTCAGTGAGCGATTTAAACGCTGTTCCTCCTGACCAATCGATTTCACTATAGAAGCGTTGGTTCTGAGTTTGAACACATGTCAAGGCTCGGAACACTTTCCTCATTTCCGCTCCCTCGGGACTGCTGCCTAAGCTGAGCATGGCGGTCGAGAATCCACTGCCAACACGATTGAGTAATATTTACTAAGCCAATAATGTGCCTAAATGCCTGTGAAAAGGCTACTGCACGATGCAACGTCGCGATCCGTACATCCAAATATGGCATCCCCCTGTGCCAACTAGATCACCGCGGCCTTGTAAAGCGTTACATAAATTAAGGAGAATTCTAACCAACGACACGATTGCACTGCACCGAACCGTGCCAGCCACTTTACTCTGGCGGGTGCCTCTGTATTCACGACTGCAATAAACTCTCAAACCCCTGGTAGATTGACCACATGAGGCTGATGTCTTGTGAATTCTAGTGAGCATAGTTTCATGGCCATTTCAATATAAATTCATGCATGATTTGCGTGACTGGCAGCAATATTCGAATCTCTCAATTAGACACTTGCAACGAGTCTGCGTCGAACGCCTTGCCTCTTTATCTTTACAGAAAAGCTCTTAGTTTAAGTTAAAGAAGATGCCAGAACTCGATGACATCAGCTACTCCCGGGGAGAGACAATCGAGGCGGTCCGGGACTTCTACCGTTTCCTGACAAAGATGTACGTCGACGAATCTCGCGTGATAGAGCCCCCTGCTGAGGGATGGCCTAATATCACCATTGATGGATTTCGGGGTATGAGGAAGACGAACGAGGTCATCGAATTGCTGCGCCACTTGCCCTACCTCAGAATTGGTGACCACAGCGACTACGACCAGCCGCCAGTGGGTGCAGAATGTTACTTTGCGGATTACCGCCGGCGGAAACCGGAAGGAGACGACGACATCGATGACTTTGGCGATTTTCTCAAGGTGGTCAGCGAGGGTGGCGATATCTGTGATGATGTGCCTGCTCACGTGGTTGGGCTCACGCGCAAACATCACGAGGATGACTTTGTCTTTCTGCTCGATACTGAGCTGGGCGTTGTGCACTGGGTTTCGTGCCCTGGGGAAGTGAGAGATAACGACAACTATGATGATTCTTTCATCGAGCAGATCGAAGACGACCCTTATGGCTGGGCAGAGGAGAACGAACAGGAGTGGCGTGCCGACGGGGGGACGTGGTCCATCCCCGACTTCTTCAAGGTTTTCAAGCAGCAATTTCTGAAGCTCAACATCGTCCCCTTGAGTGAGCGGAAGGTCTTGGATATCTGGATCGGATTGGGCTCCGATATGAACCTCGTCCTTCCCCGCGTAAGGCGGATCTGGCGCAAGCATGGCTGGCCCAAGAGCGAGAGCGAGGATTTGGAGCGATTCGACAAGAAGGCTTGCTTGTTGGAGATCCGCGAGATGATGAAGGCGCATTATCCGTTTTATGACGAGTTGTAAAGCAAACAGTGAAGGAGCGTATGGCTAGTCAGGTCTGAGCTGAGGCAAAATTTAAGTGATGCTGGACGCTCCGACCATCCACCATCCATGAAGGCGCTTGCAACTATGAGACTCTAGGGTGGCATCAAAGAACGCGTACATCAGCATTACCTTAAACTTGAAGCTTTGGGGCTGAGCCGAAAGATATATAATATCACTTTTGGACATGTTTCTTAGCAAGCTGCCGAAGATCGCTTGAAAACTTTATTGACGCAATGCTACCGGCTGAATACGCATAGAGTACATAGTAGACTGTCGTTGATTACAAAGGCAACGCTAAGAAAGAGGTGGACCATTCCGTGAAATGGTCGCAGGGGGCTCTTCAGGCGTACACAGTCGAGATCCAAACAGACTCATCCCATGGTATGGAGCAAAACCTTGCCCATCTTGCTTTTCGATCTCACCAATAGCACGGCCATCCTTCATTAATCTCTGATCAGCCAGAAGTTCTAGGTCATAGCTGCCATTATCGTCTTCAGCCACGCTCCTTTGATCATCCTTCATCATCGCCATTGCCGTCTGTTTTTCAGCAACGGCTCCCAATACGGAGTATTCAAAGGACTGGGGCAGAAGGCATAGTAAACGTCCCATCTGCACATGCTACTCGCGTAGCCGAACGAATGCAGCGAATTGGAGGGTGAAATAGACAATTGATGTGGAGGGATCAGTATCCCACTATGAAATAGCCCCGAAAACCCGGGGCCATTGGAGCTTATAATGGGGACAATCGCCACTCGCTCAATGAATATTACTGGATAAATACATTGATATTACCTGTTCCTCTTACTTGTGTATGCTCAGAAATTGAACGCTACTGTCCACTTGATAACCGCTTGTTTGCAAAGCAAGACCAGAATATTCGGTCTGAAACTGTGCCCTCAAACTTGTTGGAATTGATGAGGGGGTTCTTCAGCCTGGTCTTTCCTGCTATCATGAGGAGAGGTACCCAATTCCCCAATCACAAATTGCTGAGCTCTCCTGGAAACTCGGTCGCTGCCTAGCTCGGGTTGTTGAGACCCGGCCAGGTGCAGAAATTCGCCGGAGTGATCTCTGAGAGGCCGGAATCGAATTGGATTAGAGATCTTACCAACCAATGTGTAAAGATAAGAGTAATCTAAGCATTGGCCAAGGCGCAGAATGGATGGTAGATTGATCCCGATCATTGCGATTGGCGCCTCGGCCCAGGTCCAGTAGAATACGTCCAAGCCATCATCTGTATCGGAGTTAGTCGACTTTTTACAAATTCCCAGGCTTCTACCCGGCGCTCCAAGATTTTACTTGCGTGTGATGTCCCTTTCCAAAGACTCGAATTTGGTGATTAGAATTACTAGACGGCCTAACGATGCAATTATAACACTGTGATGTGGTGAGAATCTGGCCAGCTCGGTTGTCTGAAAAAAACGAACCCATATCCAAGCACAAACGTAAAAGTGACACCAATCTTTCGGGCAAGGCTTGCCTGTAAACCCCAAATCTTTGGTAGAGGCAAAATCAGAATGGCCAAGTCGATGGATACACTAGGAACAGCGCTTCCCCAGTAAAGCGGCTGCGTGGAACCGCAAGTGCCCGGAGTCAAAGGCTCCCAGTTTTTTCGAATCGGATTGCATATAAACAGGGTCGCCAGAACAATGCCAATTAGCCAAGCAACATTGAGACCATGGGTCAGCCAAACGCTCAGGCTGAACCACTCCCATCTTTTATGGTGGTTAGAGAATAGGCGAGTGAAGAAAAACAACGCTGATGCTTTAGGCAGTGCAATGGAAACGGGATAAGAAAAGTAGGTTGCGAAAATTAGTTTTCCCACGATATTCGATTGCTCGTCGGTTAAGGACCAATGGTGTCTTCCAAGCCCGCTGTCAATTGCCATGATGGTGATGACAAGCTGCCCTATGAGCGCGACCTGTCCCTTGTACTCAGCATTTGAGTCCATGGGCAGAAGAACAACCTACTACAGCCCCAAGAGCCATCCAGTCATCCCACCAGAAGCGGCCAACGAGAGTTCTTTGTTCCATCACGAGGATGCGCGACCAGAACCGTAGAACGGTTGCGAGCAGTGCTACCGTGCTAAGAATTATGACATAAATTCGAAAATGCGGCCCACGGTCGTCCTCAGGAGATCCTTGGAGATTTTGTGGTATGCTCTCCATCATCGAGAAGACCAGGAGTGACGAGCATCTGATCTGGTTGCTGCGGAGAACAGAGAATAGGCCTAAAACAACCAGCCACGACTTTTCTCTGTGGAAGGCTTCAAGTTGTACAGGACAGGACAAGGACCGTCTGTCTTTCAGCTTGCGAAAGGTGACAATGGGGGCCTAACCGAGTGCAAGCACTCAGAGTAGCATCATTTGGCTGCGCGGGGCCGTTCTGCATACTACCTACAAGGATATGATCCAATTACAACCCAACCATCACGAGGTGCTTGGCTCATCGAGAATATATCCGTGTATCTTGAGCACTTTCCCTGCTGGCTAAATAGTATTAACAGACTTAATTTTCATTGCTAGACTCGCCCAAGTTAGAACGTAAGCTTTCTGTGCCTAGGCGCTGATGAAGAACGCGTGGAAGCCAGGATGCGGATCACGGCGATGCACAGCCAAGAAGCGGTAACACCGTCAGCTGACAGGGATCCACCATTCACTCAAACCTGCAAACAACCCTGTTCAACATCAAATTATCATATGAAGTCTCTTGCCTTCCAAAGATTGCAGATAGAACAACCGTTGTTAGCAGAAATAGCCGCTACGGCCAATAATAAATTGTTTAGCCCGCAGCAAACATACCCTGGTGAGCTTCCACTCGTTGCCAATCCAGGATCAAGGCCTTCGCTGTATCTGCCGACATTAGCTGAGCGGAATGAATGTAAGGGGGGAAAGGAATAAGATGCACTGCAACGTTTGCCACACTCCGTGCCTTGGCTGACTGAAAACACAGCCTGTGCTTTTGGGGTTACATTGACAACAGCATCATAAAGAAGCTCCCCAGCACAGCAATTTCCCGTGGGGCCTTCGGCGGAGTAGTAAGATCACCATTGGCACCCCATTGCCCATGTCAAAGCAATATTCGAACCTCCACTCTTCGACTTCACAGTTCGTTAGAACCGATCGTGAATATATCCCCCCCTCCCCCCTTTTTTTTTTTTCATCAGTCCAAAATGTTCTACACTCTCAAATTATCAGGATTATGAGCAAATAACTAGACTGTATTTATCATCTCGTACCCGCTTCTTGGATGTCAGCCCCGCGCGTTCCTTGTCGCATCCCAGGAGAGTCCTGGGGTGATATCTACGTCTGACTGGTTGCCCGGCCTGCATGAGGCTTATCCCCTGTGGACGCAGCCATTCGAGTTTGGTAGACATACCCTTTAAGTCTTGCGGTAAGATCAGTATTTGTGGACAACATTACTTGGCTTGGAGTCATTCGTTGGATTCTTTAATTCGATTTTCGTCTAGCACTGAGAATGTGACCGCATCCATCTCTCCTGGTTTAATTGAGGCTTTCCCTGCTGGTAAGATGCCTAGAGATTTGCCGAATCAATTTCAACTCGCCCAAAAACAAACTTGAACAGCCAAACTACCGGAGACATGGCTACTAATAATCGACATTCCGCATTTGTTTGTAGCGCCACTTGTAGCCAGGGAGGCGCGCTGTGTTACTTGCTCCGCAAGCTAGGATGGAATGTCCGCGGGATTACATGCGATCTTGAATCCTCAAGCTCCAAGGCCCTGCAAGATGCTGGCGTTCATCTTGTGCCAGGAGATTGGGACGACGAAGAAGCATTGAGACTTGGACTCACGGGATGCGACAAGCTGTATTTATGCTTGTTCCCCAATTTCAGCGATCTAGAGCTTATGCCACGTCAGGCCAAGCGTATAATCCGCATTGCAAAGATCGCTGGAGTCCGCATGTCGTTGTTTCCACTACCCTCGGCGTCTCCTTAATCAGCAACAACATCAAGACGCCTATTGCCCCGGATCCCTCTTCCGCGCACATCTTGAGGCAATGCACCGAGTCGAACAGGCCGTAACCGACGCCGACTTTGACTACTGGACTGTCCTCCGGCCTGCTTTCTTCATGGCCAATTTTATGGAGCCGAAGATCTTACTAGGATATACTGAAATCAGGGACGAGAATGCTTGGACAAACTGCATGACGCCTTCGACAAAAATCGGCTTGGTCGATCACGTTGATATCGGACGCTTTGCGACCCTCGCTTTTCAGAACCCACAGGCGTTTCACCGGCGCATAATGGGAATTACCAGCGAGGAGCTGCTTATCCAGGAGACTTTAGACCAATTGACCGAGGCTATTGGTGATGGAAGGTCAATGCAAGCCATCTTCATGACGGATGACGAGATTGCCAAATCTCAAGGCGAGAACCCGTGGGTCTTCTTCGCTGCAGAGCCAATAGTAAGATATATGTCTGGTTACGTGGACATGGACGAACTTCACAGGCTAGCTCCGGGATTGACAACATTGAAACGTTTCCTTCAACGCGAAATAGAAGCTGTCAAGAGGACGTATGGTGTTAAAGCAGAGCATAGTGCAAATTAGAAAGTCATCTCGATCCTGTAATCTCCAGAGTGATTCTGAGCTGAACCTCTTAGTGTACTTTGTCTCTCAGTCAGTGTACAGTAGACATCTAGGGCATTTTGTTTCGCAGAGCTCTTTCCCCCTCAACTATACGCACCATGCAAGTAAGCCTGTGTTGCTGGCCCATTGTTACACTTCTATTGAATACTTGGCTCTTAGATCAGCCACACGAAACAAGCAAGCTATTTGAACATTCAATCAAACTTCAAGTCCGCCCCAGTGCCACTAGCCTAGGATAATCAGAAAGTGGTCTCATAGACGGAGGAAATCGTTCCAGTAATCCCAGTCTAGAGGGAGGCCAACTGAGAATTCGAGGCTTTCTAGACTGTTCTCATCCGTCATCGTCTGTTCCTGGACAGCATTATTGTTCCCGCCTTGCCTTTTGCGCCACAAAGACTGGATGAATTGCGGAGTGAGATCGCTTGGTTGCGCTGCTGCACTGCGCATCAACACGTTCCTGCGCGCCTCCCAAGCCTCCAGGGTCAACTCGCCAAATGCAGTTAAAAACTTGTTGTTGTTGTCTTCGATTAGTTGCGGATGGCGAGCGTAAAGACTTTCCACCAAGTTCCATGCGAGGGCGACCTCGTGTCCTGAGGCCCGCCGACGAAGCTCGCTGATAATGTAGATGTAAGCATCTACCGTGGCCATCGTAGTAAAGTGCGTAATTATTTGCGGTGAAAAGCCGCTCTTCATCGCCACTTCCACCATATCGAGCCAAGTGACGGAGGCACTGAAAACGATGTCACTTTCACGCTGCATTCCTTGCACTTCATCCTCGTCGGTGGTGGTCTTCCCACGAGGATGATAAATTTTGTACCGCATGCGAGCGATGCTCAGTTTCGCCATTGCATTCGCCAGTCTGTGCAAAGGTACGCTTAGATCCAGATGACGTAGGAATTTTTCCTGGTAGATGGCTTCCAATTCCTGAACGGCTTCATCGGCAAGCTTTGCAGAGAGACTGTTTGATGGGCGATGCTGAATGGCTGAGAAAAGCCTGTCGGCGATGGAAGATGTTCGATACCAGTTGTATATCTCAAACTTCATCAGAACAGCGAGCATTTCGGTGGGACCAATGTGCTCCCGAGGAAGCCCAACCATGTCTGGATGAAGGTCTGTATCGTTGACATTGAGGGGAAGACGCACGTCACCAAACTCAGTCTCTGTAGGTGGTTTCCTCATCCCTTGAGTCGTATGTGAGCGTACTCTGGAATCGAGTCCGTTCAAATGCCACCACAGTCGAACACGCAGCTCCTTCTCCAGCACTGAGATCTTCGTGTCTGCTTTCTCCAAGTGTAGGCCCATCTTCTGGCCTATACGAATAGCGGAGCCTGTCAGGGATGATGTCAGGTCAGAGTCTGGTTCCACAAATAAAAACAGGACCAGTGCCTGAAGGACTTCAAAGTCTCTGGTGGTCAAATAGTCGGCCTCGATGAGTGCTTGGAAGGATGCCTTGCGAAATCGCGTCAGCAGTATGTCTTTTGAGTCGCCAAAAGCAACAGCGCACTCGTCCACAGATACGGTTGCCATAGCCAGTGTATATACGGAAAACATAATTGCTGTGAGAGGTTTAGTAGCAGTTTCCGGATTCCAAGAGGCGTCCAGTAGTCGCTGCTGGAGTGATGGAACGTGGACGAACTTTAAGAGCGGGTTGACACGCTCAACAAAGATCTGCCATAATTGATATATGTGTTTTGGTTGCGGGTGCAGGTCTTTGAGCTCTGACTGGGCGCCATATACTAGCTGATGGAGGGATAGTTCAGCTCCTGTGAAATTTTTGTCTTCATGGTAAAATGTCTGCATTGGAGGGAATTTGAGCTTCACTGGCAGGTTAGTTACGTGACAGGAGGAAATTATTAGGAGAGTTACGCACCTCTGAAGGCAGGTTTGACCAAATGCAACTGAGAATCGTCCTGTCAGTGGTTCTGTCTGAACAGCAGCTTGCTGGATTTGATCTCTTACCCTCCACCTAAGGGGCTTGTTGTACTCGCCGGCAGATTGGGCGGCTCCGAGGGAAGAGTTATGGGCTCAGGCAAAATAGGAACAAGGCTGTCGCTTCTGCTCTGCTTTGTTGCTGGCTCGAACTCGGAGGGCACCCAGGTTTGGGTATAGGCAGTGAAATCGACGTTATGCTTCCGCATCAAGTGCTCGTAGCGTGTCAGGCGCGCGAGTAAGTCCTCGTCGGCGGCCCTCTTCCGAGGCCGGGGCACTGCCGGAGCATCGTATGTGCATGGCGCGTTCGCTTTAACACAGTTGGAGCATGGGACGGTACGGTCGCATTTGACTTTGCGGCGAGCGCAGATGCTACAGGCGTGCTTCTGCTGGGCCTGAGGCGATGGAGGCTGGGATGTTCCCATGGCGATCCTTGATCATATCAATTGACTCCGATTACATTCGACGGAGTATTTTCTAGCGATCAAGCCCATTATGAGTCAGGGTTCTCGTCGAAACGCAAGTCAAGAATGGGAAAGCATGAGCATACCTGGGCTCGAGCGGAATGGGCAAGGTTACAGCAAGCTGGCTTCGGAGGCTTCGGATCTAGAAGTGGCATAGTCATTCTCGCTCTAGACTGGACTAGACCTGCTCCACCCACCATCGCCGTAGATTGATTGGTTGTGATATCGTAGGTGTCAGACTGCTTAACTAGATCTGGCATCCTCGGGCCCGAGGCCAGAGATGACATGGCACCGGGGCCGACAATGACGAAGACAACGAACTTCGAGCCAATGGCCTGGCCAATAACCGCCTTATCACGGCCATTCTCATCCCGAAGAGTTGAACTTTTAACGAGACTCTTTTATTTTCAAGGCCACTCCAATTGTGCTTATAAACACTGATCTCCTACCTGCTTTTCTCTACTTGCTCCATGTTTGCCCTCAGCACTAGTACATTACCATTACCCTGCAGCCTCGAAGGGACAAATCCTGAAGTACACTGAATACGTCCATCACTCGGTCGACTCTTCTCAAATTGCGTTGCAATTCTGCTTTTCTAATGTCTCAATCGCGACCATTAGATCACCCAGCCACACGCTGTAGTGACTCAGAGACTTCGGGTCCTCGAATCTCCACAACAATGGCGGAAAGCGTAAACGAAAAGGAAACATTGGGCCCTGGTGGAGGCGCCGAGCATGAGGCCGTGGACTACCCTGCCGGCCTAAAGCTTGGCACGATACTTGCCTCTGTCTTTTTGTGCATGTTCCTGACTTCTTTGGTTGGTCGAGTCCAAACTGGACGTTTACGAGTGGTACTAATAACGGCCCAGGACCGCCTCATCGTAGTCACCGCTATACCCAAGATCACAGATGAATTTCATTCAGTCAATGATATTGGCTGGTACGGCTCGGCATTTCTGCTGTTACAGTGCTCCTCTCAGCTCATGTTTGGAAAAGTCTACACTGTCTTTACGGTTAAGGGGACCTTTCTCATCTCACTTCTGCTCTTCGAGATTGGTTCGACAGTGTGCGGAGCAGCTCCTAACTCGATTGCTTTCATCCTCGGCCGAGCTATTGCTGGGCTTGGAGCGGCGGGCATCCAGAGCGGCGTTGTGAGTCAATTTCCTCCCCTTTAAATGACTTCTATGCTAACATGATTTTCCTTTATTAGATCGTCGTCATCGTACATTCTGTGCCCCTTCACAAACGTCCCATGTATCAGGGTCTTTTTGCCGCCGTATTCGGCGTCTCATCGGTCGTTGGCCCCTTGCTGGGAGGAGCTTTGACCACAAACGCGACGTGGAGATGGTGCTTCTACATCAACCTGCCTCTGGGCGGGGTGGCTGCTGTGGCTGTGTATTTCCTACTCACAATCCCGGAACGAAGCACAACAAAGCTTTCCTTGAAGGAGAAGCTCACCCAGCTGGACTTTCCTGGCACCATGATGATTGTTCCAGGATGCGTCTGCCTCATCTTGGCCCTTCAGTGGGGCGGTTCTACTTACCATGTACGTCCAAGACCGCCATGAGAACTCAGCAAGAGCTAACACATTCACAGTGGAACAGTGGAAGGATTATTGCCCTGCTGGTCGTCGCCGGTGTGCTCTTGATAGGGTTTGTCTTGGTACAAGCCTTCTTGCCCAAGACAGCCACGGTTCCTCCCAGGATTGTCAAGCAGCGTAGCATTCGTGCGGGCCTATTTGCCACTATTTGTGTCGGCGGCCAGCTCATGATCTTTGGTAAGACATAATCATTTCTCAGCATTGAAATTGCTAATTGTTGTAGCTTACTATCTTCCCGTTTGGTTCCAAGGAATCCAGGGCGTCTCGGCCGTGGAGTCGGGCATTCGCTTCCTACCGACAATGCTCTCGATCGTCGTGGCCTCGATATTCACGGGCGCACTCATCCGCCGGACCGGCTACTATACCCCGTTCATGATTTTTGGAATCTGCATTATGGCCGTGGGCGGCGGGTTGCTCTACACTCTACAGGTTAATACACCCAGTCCTCGGTGGATTGGCTATCAGATCTTGTACGGCTTCGGCTCTGGCTGCGCCATGCAAGCTCCAAACCTTGCTGCGCAGACAGTCCTGGCAAAGGAAGACGTGTCCATAGGCATCGCACTGATGCTCTTCGGCCAGCTGCTCGGTGGTACCATCTTCGTCTCTGTCGCGCAAAACGTCCTAAGCAACCAGTTATTGCAGCGACTCTCATCTCTTCCGGGCTTGGATCCGGAGACAATCTTGGATACTGGAGCGACATCTTTGGTGAACTTGCCATCAGCGATTAAGCCGAAAGTTCTGTTGGCATACAACGAGTCACTGCGCCATGTGTTTCTCGTAGGCCTGGTTCTAATCTGTCTCGCTATATTCGGCGCAGTTTCTCTGGAATGGCGCAGCATGCGAAAAGACGTTCCAGCACAGACTGAACAAAGCAAGGGCAACGAGCAAGCCTAAGAATAGTAAATATCACCAACGCTTCGATGAACTACATTGCTTCTTTGGGACAGGCGCAGTATGGCGGAGTTAGAAAAGGTCAGATCTCCTACTCTATGCAATGAGCTAGATTAATTAGATTCAATATTTGAGAAAAGGTCAGAGTATTTGACGAAAACCCGCAATCAAGTCCCGACTGTTCATGTTCGTGTGATACTGCAATGCCGGCAAGGCTTTACACTAACAGAGCAAATTTACCTTGTTGAGCCATTGGTGTGACCCCGCCATCAACTGGCCGGTCCGATTTGAGTAATTCCGAATCAATCCACATAAATAGCTACTTACCACCTCGTCCGAACTACATCTTTTCTCTACTGTTAACTACACCTCGATCGTCAAACAAGATTACGTTGGGAGCTATGTCACCTCCCAAACGAGATCCTACGCTGGAAGAAGCGGTTGCCGCTCGGCCCGTCCCGGCGCTGCCGTTCGCGCCCGAGTCACGCGGGCCTCGCATTGAATACTTGGACGGAGTGAGACACCTGCTCCCGGTCCCTTCCCCCATACCTGAAGTACAGGAGCGCGAGATTGCTGTCGAGAGCCGAGACGGCTATCAGATCCCAGTGGTGCACTACCGGCCAGCCGGGGATGCGGGGTCCGCTGAGGGGCGTCCGCTCATTGTGCTCTTCCACGAAGGCGGCTGGGCCCTGGGCGATCGTACCGATGAGGCATCCAACGCAAGGCTGCTTGCTCGTGATCTAGGTGCTGTCTGTCTCAACCCGGAGTATCGACTTGCCCCTGAGCACCCTTTCCCCACCGGGGTCCTGGACTGTTGGGATGTCATCCGCTGGGCAGCACGCAACGCCGCCCATCTCGGGGCAGATCCTTCCAAGGGCTTCATAGTCGGCGGCTCGTCAGCTGGGAGCAACATCGCCTCCGTACTGGTCCATCTTTCGCGCCGAGAGCGGCTGGATCCACCACTGACAGGCCAGTGGCTCAGCGTGCCGTTTCTGTTGCCACCAGAGCTCGTCCCGGACAAGTATCGAGCTGAATTCACAAGCATGTGGTCTAACAATGCCGACCCAGTCATTCCACAATTGGCAGAAGGCCCTGATGATTGGCGCACGCCCAGCTTCGTCACTGATGTGATCGGGGCGGACATCAGGTCTCATCTCTTCTCGCCATTCGCAGAAGAATGGTATCCTGACAACGCGACATTGCGGGATACTACCCTGGATCCTTTCCCCAAGACGTTCTTCCAGGTTGCCGGGCTGGATCCGATACGCGACCATGCTCTCATTTACGAAAAGGTGTTGTCGCAGGAATGGAATGCACCCACTAAGCTGCACCTGTATGAGGGATATGGGCATATGTTTTGGACCAATTGGCCGCACCTGCAGAGAAGTAAAGACTTCTTCCAAGATCTTCTTAATGGTATGAGGTGGCTTTTGGAGGCCAGAGATGCTTGACGGAGCCGACTAGACAATGCCCATCCTGACGACAGAAATTCAGTGACAGACCACATCCAACCCGTCCTTATATGTCTGCTGATGCGACGGTGTAGAGAAGAGAGCAAAATTGGTGCATCATGGACAAGTCAACGATGGGGGCATTGAGCTGGATATGATATTGTGCTTCACGAGCATTATCTAGCAAGTATGACCAAGAAAAGAAAAAGAATCGTCACCTTTTTGTGCTACCCGAGTCGATTTTATCATCACGAATGGCGAGAAAGGAGTTCCCTTCCGAAAATGGACTTAATGCCATAGATATAGCTCTGCTTCGAACGACCACAAAGTGATTGGCTGAAACCTACAGGACACTTGTATACAGTGTGCATCACGTACTTGAAGACGTTTGGGTAATCCTTGGCATCTTATCGACCAACCGGCCGAAGTCACTTGACCAACTGCTAAGGAGGAAGGCCTCGGAGCCGCTTCATCCGTCAAGACTGGGAACGGCTTTGGGAGCTGGAGTATGATATTGCGCCAGATCAATCGCCACCATTTGCCGACCAGCTAATTGAGCCATATCCCAATGCCAAGAGCGTTGTTGTACAACGAGATTTTGAATTATGGTTTGAAAGCTTCAAATCCGAGCTACTAGACGGTTTGTTCTCTCCAGTGCAGAACATCATAGCATTTCTTGATGTCTATTTTTTGCCGGTCCGTACTGAGTTAGCAATGCTAAAAATCCATTATGGCCTCTTCAATACAAGGATACTAGCCGACATCGAAGCATAGGCACGAGTGGCTCATGACCAATACTACTAGAAGTCACAATCACCTGCGCCCCCTGAAAGAGCGTTGCAGTATAAGGGAGCCGATGGTCGGAAACAAATGTGCAACTTCCTCGGCGAGAGAATTTCCAGATGTAAGATTTCTACAAGTAAACGAAGGGGAACCACACAGTGAGGCTAGCAAAGCGGAGCTGCAATTCTTCATAATGAGAATTCTCAAAGAAGTTCGACTTTGCCACTCCTGCTCTCGCGTGCGATTGTATGGGCTTACAACAGCTCTTTGAGAAGACAGAAAAGATTCGGCCCGGAACGGATATGGCTCTGGTATTGAGAAAGCCTTTTAGTTGCGCTTTGTGGTGGACTTTGTACACCAAAAGGCCCCATGTATCGGGCCGAAACACATTCTTCCTGGGCCAATTCTTTCATCTGAAAGACCCGATCACCAATGATCATCCACAATCCCTTGCTCGTAAACAAGTATGATGACGTCTTTTAATACCATGTATGTGACGAGTTTGAACAAAACCCACCGTATGCACCATGTTCCTGTCATTCATTGTCAAATGTCCCAACATAATGACGGAACAGGAAATGATTGTCTCTTTGGATTTGAGGCTCGGCACACAAATAGTCCTCTTCGTCGAAAATTCATATGCCGTAACATGAACCAAGGAGGGTCGCGTATCTCGAATCGCTTCCGCTTGGAGTTGGTTCGCCCGTGCCACTGGATTCAGCACGGACGGCCAGCTCCGTGAACCACTGACGATCGACATAAATGCCTATCATAGCCTCGCATGAGCCACCTCAGTTAGTCTGGGGAACTGCTTAACCGAGTGGTAGTTCTTGAAGCCTTGAAAAAATTCCGAAACAGTTCAGAATGGTACAGTTCAGCCTCGTGACGCTCCTCCTGCCTGCCCTTGCGGCCGCGCATGGCTACTTGAAGAGTATTCAGGTCAACGGCCAGACCTACCAAGCATGGCAGGTCGGCACCGACGACTACCTACCACCGCCTCCTCCCATTCGATACGCAAGAAGAATACAGGATAATGGGCCTGTCGCGGACTTCACGACCAATAACATCACGTAAGGACTCACTCGATGACTGTCACCAAGCAAGGCTATTGACCGCAATCAATAGGTGCAACCACGGTGGCAACAACCCGGCTCAAGGAACCATTGACGTTAAGGCCGGAGACAAAGTGTATGCAGTTTTCCTTTCCTGTGCCGTATTTCACAATTGCAGCTTACACGTACTTCAGGACACTGGTCTGGGACCAGTGGAACAGTGCTCACAGCGGCCCAGTATTCGACTACATCGCGAAATGCACCAACAATGACTGCCAAACGTTCAAGGGTGACTCGGGCAATGTCTGGGTCAAGATTGGACAACTAGCCTACAATGCTGCAGCCAACCCACCATGGGCCTCCGATTTCCTGCGCGAACGAGGCGCCAAATGGGACGTCACCATTCCCAAGACCCTCGCTCCAGGCTCATATCTGCTCCGACACGAGATCTTGGGTCTGCACGTCGCGGGTACGCGCATGGGTGCACAGTTCTACCCAAGCTGTACTCAGATTCGGGTCACGTCGGGAGGCTCGACCCAGCTGCCGTCTGGCATCGCGCTTCCTGGGGCTTACAACCCAGACGACACGCAAGGAGTACGTACACTGCACCGTGAAACGCCAGCGTTTGCGAAAGATTTGTGGCTGACCTTCTCGCTAGATTCTTGTCCAGCTGTGGAGGGTGAATCAAGGACAGGTTACCTATAATGCGCCCGGTGGGCCGGTCTGGAGCGGCGCTGAACCAAACCCCAACAGACCTGGTCCTTGAGGGTACGAAATACCTCAGATTCACCAATATAACAATGGGGCAAAGATTGAGTATGATCATACCATCGTCCTTCTCAAGCTACTGGCACACGTGCATCATCAAGGTTGTAAGCCAGGTAACTGTTTCGTGTCTGAGCCGCACTACTCATATCCTCTAGCTTTTGTAAAAAAAAAACTTCAAATTTGCCATGAAATATTCTCAAATACTATACTATATTCTCACGCCAAATCCACAAAATGCCTATCTTGAATCGTAACATTGACTTTCGCTGCGAGTCGCTCCATGGCGAGCAGGCTTTGCATATCTTGCTCCTCTACTATGCCACTCTTGATATCATGCAACAGAACGGCCAGGGTTGATGACTTCCAAATCGTCACATTTCTTTTAGAACTCGTAATCATGGTCTTGATCAGCAAGGTGAGGGCCGAGACGAACATTATCAAGGGCAAAGCCAGCCAACCCCACCGCACGGCCATGAATGTTTTATTTCCCAAAGCTAACCCAGGGACGAAAGTCGCATTATTTGAGGCGCGAATCTGCTCCGTGGCACTTCTTGACATGCGCACGAACGACGCAGAAATGTTCCGATCCTGAGCAGCTGCATCCAGAAGCCCAGGGGTCCCGTGCGACTGCTCTGGGAAGACGTAAAATTTGTCGTTACCTGCAACATGAAGCGCGTCGAACAAGTCTCTCAGGAAAGCTTTGAAAGAAGAACGTATTTCGTTGCTGATCCCATAATAAGGACTCATTGGGAACTCTGATTTTTGTTCGGGCGGGATTTCATAAATCGCAATACGGCCTTCGGTCGTCTGCACATAGTCAGCCGATCCTTGCGGGTGAACGAGGGCCTGAAGTCTATAGGTTGAGGACGGGTCGGTTGTTTGAAGTGTTCCGTTGCGTACTCGAGGCTTGTCAAAAACTTGACTGCACCAGTAGAAGCCGCAAACATTTATTTCTGGTCGCAGATTCTCAAGGGTGAGTTTAGGCATGTCTGGCAGGGATTCGTCGAAGTAGCTCGTGTAAATGATGGTACTAACAAGCCAATCTGTACTGGGCGAGAGCAGGTCTCCTAGCTTAAGCTCCCGGGGTGGGACAATCATCTTGGCTTTCGTAAACTCGTTTGCATATTCCGCTTTGCGTCCATTGACAGCGGGTATCGATAGAGTTTGGATGTAAGCACTGAACGCAATATTATCCATCACTTGATAGGTACAATTAGTAGTCGAGAACTCCCAAGTCTCATTGTTCCTCGGCCTCAGAGGGCCAGGCCTTTCTTCACAGGTGACTTCGATTATAGAAGTGATGTTGCGACACTGGCTGCAGATTCCCAACGTCGCAATCCTGCTATTCCAGTCGCAAGCCGAAGTTGTGCATGTGTATGCGATAGATGGAGTTTCTGCAAGATATACGCCGTCCAGAATGGCACCCCGCAGGCTAAACATGTTCACATTACTGAGAGATCGGGTTGTTGGAAAGGTTGCTGTGGCGTTACTCAGCGGAACGATGCGACTCGGAAATGCTAATATTTGCTGGACAAATGGGTCCAATGCGAGAACACAAATCGTCAAGATGGAAGCAAAGATGGCAATCCGACCACATTGTTTAAAGCGCAGAAGCAATTGGAAAGAGCCCCATGGACCGCGAGAGGCTTCGTCAAGCCATTGAAAGCGATTCAATGGAAGTTTTGAAGTATGGAACTGGACCCATTTGGACTGACTGATACACTCCGCTACTGGGACCAGCAGAGCGGATTTTGCCACAGCCATGAAAACGGATATCATGGAGTTGGGCTGAATGGGAAGCGACCATGCTGACAATGCTTTTCCATCGATGCTTGCGAGCGTTATGAGAACAGCCGCCATGCAAACCACCCCAACGAAGAGGCAAAGGATTTCCCAGGCCCAGGGATGATATCGAAATGTCGATGTACAGGACCTGGAAACGTGGCCGGGACCAGAAACGATCCGATCAGCGGGTTTTGAACTCTGCGTTGTTGATCTTGTTGGAGACGCGTGAGAGGACCCAGTTGTGGTCTTCTTCGTACTCTCGCTGACATCCAAAACAATTTTCTCCGGAACAGATGCTTGGCCTGCTTTTTCTGGTGTAGACCGTCCGTGTGTTATATTTGAGCTTGTCGTGGGGTCTGTCTTTGCGGTGATAATATCATCCTTGACTGCATCTGAGACTGCGACTGGGTCTTTTAGAACAAATCTTTCCGGAAGTTTATTCGTGCTGAGGGCATTATGATTTCGTGATCCGTCCCCAGGCATTTGCTTAGGTATGCTGGTAGAATTTGCCATTTTCAATTTACAAGAATTTGTTGATTTTGAGCGGCCACTACAAAACGAAACTGCACGGTCTGAGAACGGTATTCGTCAATTGCAGGGCATATATGTGATTCAGCCCGCCATGATTATCACGTACCAGACGCTCCTTGACGGATCCATCAAGCGGTTGGTTGCATACACAAGCCTCATAGCCTGGCAGTAAGCCTGTGGCTCATGCCAGCAAATCAAATCCGAACAAGTTACCGACCCCCTCCATCGGTAGTTGTGGAAGTGGATTGTCACCAATGGCACGACACCACCCCCAACCCAACCGTTCGCCACTTGCTGATTCTTTCCTAGCAAGGACTTCAGCTTGTAGGGCTGAAAACTGCGCGAAGTGAGCTCTAAGTATGTTCGCCAATCATAAAGCAGATGAAAATGCAATATTGGAATGGGGGCGATTCTGGGACGCGTGTAATAATAATATGCTCAGTGGTCCTCGTTCCGCTCCGTCTGGAACCATTCGCTTGTAGAAAAAGAACACAGAAGTACTTCCGTATCTCTAGGCCACATAATGTCTTCAATGATGAGAATTGTCTTGTTAATCGCTGTCTTACGGCCTTGCCTTTCCCAAGGTCCAACGCCGATATACATTGATCTTGTTTCTGGATATGACGAACTCTCTTCGTGTGCGGAGTTCCCACTCAGCACTATCGTCCGCGATATGGACCAGGCTTGCAAAGACGACTCTCAGCTTACATCCTATAGCTGCTTTTGCACGGAAAGCTTCAACAGGGTCGGCTGGGACATCTCGACGGCGGTTAGAAGAAGCTGTAGCACAGATCAAGAAGAGCAGGCCACGAAAGCCGTCAAGGTCTTCTCTGAGTACTGTGACTCCGGGGAAATGCAGCTTTCTACAAGAACTGATGCTGCAACAGACAGTAAGTGGAGCTATAATGACTTGCCGCGGGTTCATGCTGATGACTTCAGTCCCAACGACGTTGAGGAGCATACTCGGTGATATTACGGCTACAGGAAACATTCCTGTAGTAACTTCAAAGTCGCGTCCCTCGATTCTGGTTCCTTTGGGCATCCTACTTAGCTTTCCTACTTTTATCTTGCTTTGTTGTTGGTGAGGTTTCCGAAGTCGTCGTTGTAAATAGGCCGCAGAATTTTGTATAAACTATCCTTCGAGTGAGTGTTGTGGAGGTCAAAATGATTAATACATATTGAAAGGCATGCAGATACTCCAAGTCTTGCATCTTGCGAATAGTAAATACCTGTAGAGCCCGTCCGATAATCATCAACCCATAGAAAATGCCATGAATGATCAAATCTAATATCTCGCTTGCTTAATCAGGCCAACCAAGGCTTCACCCCGAAAATACAGGGGCGTTTGGCTCGTACTGGGTCCCCGCCTTCGGTAGTACGCCATGCTGGAAATATTCTTTCATCGCCCGTTCTGCGGTAGCTGACCTTTGTGAGAACGAACAGTGCTGCAATCTCATAATTAGCCTTGACTTCGAATCAAGCAGGGGGCAACTTTACTTACTCCAAAACCTTTCCTTTCCACCACGACACTGCCTTCAAACGCTTCACTAGCATTGTACGCCGACACAAGCGGCGTCACGGGGTCGTAAGTAGACGATATGAAGAAGATGGGGTTCTTCGTCTTGACGCGGAAGTCTCCGGTATAGCGTTCCTTGGCGTCAAATTGCCATTGCGAACAAGGAAGAGCAATCTGACCAAAGATCTGTCCTGTGCCGCCCACCCAGCCTGCCTTGCGGCCTTCTTCGAGCACCGGGGCGATGTCGGAGAACTTTGATGCTCGGAGAGACTTATCGCTGCATCGAATACCCATGAGAGACTCTGCCTCGGGTGTGTCGCGCAAGATGGCATTAAGCACTTCGCGGAAGGCGCTCACAAGGCTTAAATCGCCGCTCATGAGACCGTCCAGGAACAGAACTAGCCCAGCAAAGTAAACTGGGTTGTAGAGCGATCCATGAAGGATAGTTTTGAGGGCGCTGTAGTCGAGCAAAGTTCCAGCGGCAATGCTGGAATGATCAAACATGTGCGCAGGCAGTGGTATGGGATCGACCTTCAAGCCCTCGGTAAACTCGATAATCTTAGCTTCTAGTTCTTCCGCCGTGGTTGCGCGCCTCGCCAGGACACAGCGCTCGGGGCCTGCTGCCAAGCACTCCGACAGCATGGCGCGGAATGCTTTATCAGCATCAGCAATCATGCTGATGTCAGCGCTGTGCGGTGGAGAAGACGGGTTAGCTGATGAAGGCAGAAGCAGCAGTCCAGGGACAGGAGATTTTCATACTAAGAGTTCCAGTACTCGTGGGGATTCAGCACTCCGTCAAGTACCATAGACTTGATTCTTTCCGGGAACATGGCTGCGATGGTTGTTCCCAATGCAGTACCGTAGGAAATGCCTGTATTGACGGGTTAGCTTGTGCTGGACTCTGCTACATCGCATCGGTAATCTTTGTTTCGTACCAAAGTAGTTGATGAATGGGCCCTGGCCGAGCGCATCGACAATACTCATTGCGTCGCGAGCCGTGAAAGCTGTGCCAATATAACTACCCACATCTTGCAGGTTTGCGGCACACAAGTCCGCAATCGCCTTAGCCTGTGCAAAATGCCTAGTGGCTGCGTGTTCGTTGTCGTCGAGCTGCAGAATCAGCGGGTCTGGTGAGGTAGCCAGCAGTCTGTCTGCGGCGCTTTTGTAGCATGAAAACCGGAGAAAACTGCGGGCGGTGCCTCTTGGATCCCAGGTAATCAAATCGTGCTCTCCACCAGTGATCCTTCATTGATTACGATACGTCAGTGCTCATCCTTTTAAGCTTCTACTGGAACTGCAACGCTTCGATCCCATAACTCTGGTGCCATTGGGGTTCTCAGGATGACTTACTCATGATACAAAGCTGCAGTCGCTGCAATGTTTTTTCGGCCATCAACTCCAGGCCCACCATAATTCAACAGAAGACTCCCTCTGGACGGCTTTTGGCGTGCTGGAGATTTGACCAGCTCGAGTGTGTGAAGAGTGCCGGATCCAGGGTCAGTGTAATCAAGAGGTACTGTGATGTTTGCACACAAGAGCTCAGTGGTGGCACCAATCATAAGTTCGGCTTCGCATGGCGTCCAGACAATGGTACTATTAGTAGCATTGCAGCCAGCAAGAGCAACACCAAGACCAAGTAATGATGTTACCGCCGTAAGGCTGAACGTCTGGGAAGTGCGTGAGAACATTTTGAGGGCTTCCGAGTCTGGCTGAGAATTTGAAGATGCAATATCGTACCTGCTGACTTCTCATCCAGATTCATTCTTCCGGATCCTTCAAAACATATTTATATAGTTTCCTGGTTCTACCTTGTAAAGTCGTAAGTACGTGGCTAAGCTCGCATGTGGTATCGCCAGCGCTGCGTATTGCCATTTTGGGCATAAAAGAAATGTGCAATCCACCAATCATGACCAGCGGTCAGTTTGCGGCCCTAGTAAGCGACTGCCCTAAGTCTCCGGGGCTCAGGGCCAAAAAAGCCCGCAAAGTGCCAAAGGGAGTGAGGCTGATTGCTTGGCTCATTAATAGCTTGACTTGCAGTGGCCGGCCGTGCCATTCGTTTCCAAGATTCTTACAACAAATGAAAACTATTACACAGAAGCTGTTTCTTCACTTTGCCCGCCTCCAATCAAGGATATTCCCTGGATTTGTTGTCAATTATTGCAAGTCTTTTGATAAAATATTTCAGGAGCAATGGCTCATTCTTCAATCGCGTCGATTATTTTGACCAGGTAAGCATGGGAAAAAGACTGGTTCAACACAACTATCGCTTTATTTGCCATAATTTGTACTGACTTAAGAATCAGAGACCACGAAAATGTTTTGTTTAATTTGGCCAGCTCTTGGCTTTTCTGTCTCAAGGCTGCCTGCTGAGCTTCATGCAGAAGCCTAACTGAAACCCTTCATCTGAACATTAGAGAAGATGAATCCGGGGTAATCGGAATTGGACCGAGAATGACTGGCCGAAGCTAAAGCAGATCCTGGTTCAACCCGTGTCATATGCCGGAAGATCCGAAAGTATCATGCAAGTCAGCCGGGAAACGCGCGTTGTGTAACAAGAATGTGAGCAATGGGAGAGTACTTGGACACTCACGGCCATGCACCTTCTGCAGGCAGTAATCGACATATCAACTACAAGGTTCTAGTAGTGGCTCGCTGTTTTGCTAGGGTTATCAATAAAATGAAAGTTGATGGGGCCTCTCAGCTTTCCAAGACGGTGATATAAATTCTTCAGCCAGAGCGGCTCGGTAGAATGGACCCCATTCGGTAACATCCCATCTGTGCCATGGGAGTATCCATTCGGGTAGATGCCTGAGCTTGGTACAAAAGATAACACAATACATGGCTCGTGGCAAATGAATGCTTGGCGCTGGGCGAGATATTAGTACTCTTAAGTGCACTGAGCGGAATCCTCGAGAAGGCTACCAATGCCACTGCGTGATGACTTTTGTAACCATCTAGCGCAATCAAAAGATTTTACAACATGTTCCTAGGACAGAACGGAACGCATTAACCGTCTTATCTCCTCCAATGCAACACTATCAGTTATGATCGCCGGCCCTTTCGCTCAACGCAATATTCTCATAAGGATATGTTCCGGGCAAGGGGTGGTGAAACCGGAAAACGTTGGAGGGATCCCATCTCTTCTTGATTTGAGCTAAGCGCGGCAGCTTTTGTGCACAATAGATTTGCTCCAGATCTTCATCACCAACTGCATAGTTGATATAAACCGCCAGCCCCCCGTAGCCGCTGGTGGCTGCAATGTCGTTACGCAGTTCTTTAGCAAGATCAATTGCCGACTTTTGAGCAGCAGCATCTCCTTCCGCCCAGCCCATTATAATGAGCCTACGGAAGACAAATCAGTTTTTGACAAAAAGACATTAATTGAATCAAAACTCACACATTAGCTGTTGCGTCGCGCCATGGATACGCCGTCTTGTATTCTGGTAGCGCTACAGTAGCTTGGTTTGGAAAGTGTTCCAGCATCATGGCACATGGGCGCGCTGCCGGACAGTCATTGTAGAGCTTAGACATTTTCTCAAGACATGACAGGTATGTTGCGGCGTCGTATCGACAGACATTGGCCGAGTAGATGGCGCGAGGGATGCCCTTGACTGACACCAGGGCATCCATGCCGAAGGTAGCAGATTTGGTAACTTCGGTCCATCTCAACGCATACGTGTTTGCTCTCAGGGGTTTCAGCGCAAGTAGAGGCGCAAAAACTGCTTCACCACTCTCTTCGGTACCATGCCATAGCCAGTTGATGCTAAGCAAAGGCTGTCCTGAATATTAGCTGAAGAGCAATGACAAGGCTGACTCAATATGCCCTTTGTAGACTCACGACGTTCAGACCAGTGCCACCGTCAAACACAATGAATGTAGAGATGGCTAGCTCAGCTGGCTGGTTGAGAACAATGCTTTGCACAAGCTCGAAGTAATCGGGCGCCTGGTCCACATGGAGCATGACATCGGCGCAATAGACGTCACCATTATTGATTGGTGGATGCATTTTACAAGTAGCGGATGTTATGATCCCCAGATTGGCACCAGCTCCGCGAATAGCCCAGAAGAGGTCCGAGTTGGTCGTTTCAGATGCCTCGACGACGTCGCCATCGTGTGTAACCAGGCGGGCCGACACTAGGGAATCTGTGGTTAACCCGTACAAGCCGGACCATCGCCCGATGCCGGCGCCGATCATGAGGCTGACAACTGAGACAGTCGAAGTAGAACCGCTTGCTAGATACGATCAATTTCCTGTCAAGCAAAAGTGCTGCTCGCCAGAATCACTCACGAAACTCGAAGCCGGCAGCGTCGATAGGCGCCAGGATATCGTCGCTAGTGGTTCCAGGTCCAACAGTGATAGTAGCATTGGCTTTATCAACGGTGATTGATTTGAGTCGACTTAGATCAATAGCAAGGCCATTATGCAGCTTTCCCAACGTACGGCCGAAACCATGACGGGAGCTTGTCGCCAAGAATGGGATATTCAGGTGCCGCGCGAGTCGAACCTGTGCGATGAGAGGTCAGCTACTAGCGACTTTCTGGGATATCTTGTAGAATCTTGAGATGCGCATGGCGAAGTGGCACGAACAGCTTGAACGACATCCCCCTCAGTCCCAACGGACACGCATGCAACGAAAGTCGGCGCTTTGTGAGTGCTCCACCGGTTTGTCGATGATTCGAACTCTGGCGATCCGACAAAGGATAAACTAGTGCCGGACGTGAAATGGATCTTTTCCTGGGCTATCACAGTCTCAAAGTCGTCCCGCGTAACACTCTTTGAAGTGTATTCGACCTCTGGGAAGTCATCACGTCGCTTTAGCCCATTCGTCAACATATTGCCAGCACGTTGAGTCGGAGAGTAGAAATTAGAGCTTGTCCTACGCTCTTACAGCTCAGATACGTGAGGCGGGTAGTTTTTGAAACGTGTATCAAAATGCGGCGCAACGGGGTCAGCGTGGGTTCTTATTAGGGGTCCAGTTCAAGCTCGGTGTGTGAGCTGTAAGCTGTGCGGCATGCATGGCCCCTCGCTCGGGGTGCGCGCGAAGGATTCACCAAATCGGTCCAGGCCCATCACGGACCAATTACCGGAGCAGATGATTACTTGGAAAGCCCGCTGATACTGTTGGTGTGGCCCCCAAAGCAAGCCGAGCCACACCCATTCTGGCACAACGCGGCGAACCCCCCAGCATCGACTTTTCCTAAACAAGTGTTGCATAGTAACATCGCCTCAGTTCGAGTGGGAACTGCAAGATGCACGTGCGGCTTGATTCTGATCTCGCTTTAACTTTGATCCGATTCAGCTCGATTCTTTGGCTGCAACGCTGTTGAGGAGGCAAGACGCTACCTCCGGTACAGAGGTATAGAGAATATTGATGCCATTATGGCCCCTGCATATTGCATATTGCATGGGCAACCAAAGAGCGAAGCGAGGTATACCCCAATGTGGCGACACCTCCTCACGACGAAGGAGCTGGAAGTGCCCCTTCGAATGCTGAACTGAACTGGCTCAATCGACGCAATGATCAATCCGCTGCTATTCACAGTCGCCTCACTGCTTGTGACCTATTTGTACATCGGGTTGCGCCACAAGCGTTTTCAACAGTTTGCAAAATTCCCACAACTGACGCCCTCACTCGTTTGGGGCCATGTGAAGAAGTTCCAAAGCATCTCAGTGGGAGGCAATGCAGACCGTCACCCTGGTGCGTGGCGAAGACTTCATGGTAGCGATTCTGTGTTTTCTGACGAATAGCCAGATGTCATTTTTGGTGAGATTGCTCGGAGCATGGGCTCTCCGCCATGGGTTCTAGTCGACTTTCGTCCCTTCAACGCTGCGATGCTTGTAGTCTCGAATCATGAAATCGCTGAGCAGGTTGCAAGAGCGTCTGACCGTTTCCCAACCGGTGGGCCCAAGGGTTCGTACGGGGAGATGGAACCTCTGGTCGGGTCCAACTCAATACTATCCGCTGGCGATCATGAATGGAAGGCGCTTCGCAAGAGATTCAATCCCGGCTTTGCGCCGCAGCACCTCACTACACTGTACCCAAGGGTCATAGCCCGGCTTCCAACCTTTATCGATACTCTGGATACTTATGCACGCTCGGGAAATGAGGTTCACTTGGTTCCACTAATCATCAGATTGACCTTTGACATTATCGGTGCTGTGGTTATGGACGTCGATCTGCAGGCACAGTCTGGGAAGGGCGAGCTAATCGAGCTTTATCATGAGCTCATCGAATCCTATTCTGACGCAAGAACATACCTCCCTTGGTGGCTCACCCTCAGAACGGCCTTGAGACGTTACCGACTTGGGAAACGCATTGACAAGCTATTGAAAGAACTGATTGTTCGCACGCATGCCGATCAACAACAAGAGACAACCGGCCAGAAAAAGTCACGTAGCGTACTTTCGCTAAGTCTCCAGCAAAACGAACAACTTACGCCTGAGATCATAGATTCTACTTGCGATCAACTCAAGACTTTTCTGTTGGCCGGCCATGACACCACCAGCATTATGCTTGGATGGCTGCTGTACGAAATCACCCGGGCGCCCAGGGTTTTGAAGGCGATTCGAGCTGAGCTCGACAAAGTCCTTGGCCCTGACGATGACCCTAATGCAATATTTGAACGCCTACGGGCCCCCGACGCCCCGCAACTCGTTCAAAACATGAGTTATATTTCCGCCGTCATCAAGGAGACCCTGAGGCTACATCCACCAGCCGGAACAGCGCGTGTGCCATCGCAAGGCACAGGATTCACACTCCGCACTCCGTCTGGCGAAGAAGTTTGTGTCGACGGCCTCATGCTTTACAATTGCCACTACCTTATTCAGCGCGATCCGGCTGTCTACGGCGAGACAGCAGAGGACTTCGTGCCGGAGAGATGGTTAGACAGTGGAAAAGACGGCAGCATTCCTGCCGCCGCATGGAGACCGTTCGAGCGGGGACCACGCAATTGTATCGGGCAGGAATTCGCTTTGATCGAGGCGCGAATCATCATTGCCGCCGTTGCTCGCCGATATGACTTCGTTAAGGTAGGATTAGGCGAGGCGGAACTGGACGATAATGGCAAGCCCGTGTTCCTAGAGAACGGCCAATACAAAACCAAAGCGGACCTTTACCCAGTGAGTAGCAAAGTCTGCGGACTATTGTAAAGTAGGATTTTCTGACCTTGTCGACCATAGACACAACAGATCACTGCTAAGCCCGTCGATGGGATGCGGATGAAGATTCAATTTGCATCGGAAGCATAGGATGCCCAAGGCAAAGCTCAGTTTATGTGCTGGTAGTGACATTCGGGGTGAAATGGTGTAACGGATATCTATATGGAGTTTTTAGACTGCCAATTTCTAGGTGCAGTGTTCGCTTGTAGGAGCGAGCAAACAGCCTTTGGGCTCTTGAGGAAATCCACTTCTCCATGCTCTAAATGATTAAAGTCGCTAACCTTGAACACATCGTGCTATGATAACTTTGCCTGTCAGATTCATACGTCCATCAAGAGTTCTTTTGATAATCAAGAAGCCATTCTACACATGCCGCTATACACTAGGCTCCAATCTCCATCCATTTGTAACCACTTGCTCTTACTGATTACGCTACTTTACACATTTCCCCACTGAAATCACGATCGTATATGTCACGATTGTGGAAACTCAAGGCAACTCTTCTTCCTCATTTGATCGTGTTTTAGCATATTTATGAAGCCTGTTTTCGAAAATGACAGTTGCGAGCACAGTCCAATATATTTATTCAACCCTCAACTAATCTCCAGTCAGGTAAATGTACCCAGACTCAGCATATTGTGTATACACAGGCAACGCGATTGTGGACTTCCAAGAAACCTCGAACAAAAGCTCATAGAAAACCATCAGGCCATCTTCGCAGAAACTGAAGCGCAACCTCTGATCAAGCTTCGACGGATGCTATAGATTCTATCTACTTCATGTCCGCTTTCTGAAGAACAGCTACATATGCCCTGTCCGCTCCAACATAGTCCTTAATATCTGTGCTGATCACCTTCACCAATCCCTCTGCCTCCAACTTGTCCACCTCCGCCTTGTACCCGCCTTGTACCCATATGTGGGAAATGACTGTGGCAACAATGACTCCGCCTGCCTTCAGTACACGGACAAACTCCCGAAACGCGGGATCGGGGCCGACATGACCTTCAGTGAAGGTACCGCAACATGTGACCATGTCGTATGTATTGTCAGGGCTCGCAATCGTCTTGTTCAGATCGCCAGTCCCAAGGCTCCGGTATGCACCAGTACATCTAGCAATATCGAGCATGTGAGAAGACAGGTCGATGCCATCGATAGTGGCAGCACCGCCTTTGGCCAGAACCTGGCCCACAAGCCCAGTTCCACAGCCGGCATCTAGAATGACTGCGCCCGGGTCGATTAAGTTGAGGCCGATTTGTGCAACATATGTCGGACCCATGTAATTGTGGTTGCCAATCACATCGTCGTTGTATGTTGCTGCCCATTGGGCGTAGACTGCCTGAGACTCATCAGAGTTGAGGGTAGCACGTGCTTGGTCAATGAGAGCTGTCATTTTGTCTGAAGCACAAGAGTGATTCGAATGGAATACGATTCTGTCTGGCTAGGACCAGAGAACAGTCCAACTCCGTTGCGCTTGGCCATTCTTATAGTTGTGACACAGGAGGCCAGACCGGACTTAGCATGCGCAAAAAGCATCTACCCGCAGTCCGATATACGCGATGCAAAAATGTCACATCTGCTTTGAGTCGTGATGCGGCATGTTGGAGTCCTGTCATGAGGCTGATGGTACAATAAGCAAGCGGTGGGTCAACGGACCAAACCCCCCGTCATTGTCACCACAATGAAAGTGATGGCCTGCTTATGTCCCTTGCAGCGGGGAGCGGCAGGGTTACCCGTGCGCGTGGCTGTCACCCTGTCACCGTGTCACATACCTCTTCCGGAATTGATTCGCGCGCACGTCCTGTTTGTGAGATCAAGTCGGGTTTCTACAAGCATTGGCAAGTCGATCCACGGGCAAAGAGTCGATCATCATGAAGCAGAGGTGCATGAAAGAAAGCGTTGGTTATATGTTTGTGTATGATTGGACTGGATAAGATCTGATGAGAAATGCCTGTAACATACCTGCAGAAAAATGTCTGATTAGAAATACAGGCCAGTGTTTTGTTTGTATTGATGACGCAACGGGGTTTGGACTTTGATACGACGTCAGTATCTTCATTACCATGTAACTGTATTCCCTTTTTAATCTTCATTCACCCTTGCGGGAACAGTGATAATATTTCCGCCCCCGTCCTTTAGCTTCGTCCGATACCGGTGAAACGTTCATCGCAGAAGCCGAGAGAGGATAGACGGAAAGATAGAGAGAAAGTGTTTGCATCTTCCTTGCCCAAAATTGACAGAAACCGCATTCTTTGCAACTTCAACCCAAATTGCTCCGTAACAATGGGAGCCGAGGAGCAGCTTGAATCGCAAAGCCCGCCGAACCCGCCCGTGGCACATATCCTTCGACCTGCCGCCGAGCGCGTGCCATCACTTTCTGTTCCCTCGGACGTCGTCCATGTAGACGACGACATAACTTATCCCGAAGGCGGACGAGAAGCATGGCTTGTAGTCGTCGGCGCCTGGTGCGGTCTGGCGTCCTCTATTGGGCTCTACAACTCGACAGGCGTTTTCGAAGCTTACATCTCACGGGAGATACTGACCGATGAGTCACCCTCGACGGTAGGCTGGATCTTTGGAATATACGCCTTCATGACCTTCTTCCTGGGCGCCCAGGTTGGCCCAACCTTTGATGCCAAGGGTCCTCGAGGACTGTTGATGGCGGGTACTGTGTGTACGCTTGTGGGCGTTTTCGCACTCAGCTTTTGTCAAGGTAGACCTCCTTGTGTACCCTCTGCAAGCACATGCTAATTGGCAGAATATTACCAATTCATCCTCGCCTTTTCCATCCTGACTGGAACCGGGTCATCTCTCCTCGTCACCCCTGCCATGAGCTCGGTTGCCCATTGGTTCTCTGAGCGCCGAGGCATGGCGAGCGGCATCGCCTGGACAGGTGCCGCGATTGGCGGAGTGATATTCCCGCTAGTACTGCAAGACCTGCTCCCCCGTATCGGCTGGGCGTGGTCGGTCCGTGTGCTTGGATTCATGCTGCTGGTTCTATGCCTCGCCAGCGTTGCCCTCTGCCGCAGCAGGGTGCCGCCCCGCAATGGCAAGGATACGACATGGAAAGATACGCTGCCAAGCGCACGCATATTCTTCGACGGCACTGGGGCTTTCTCCCTTACCACGGCGGCCATGTTCCTTGTGGATCTGGCTTACTTGGTCCCGATGACGTACCTTCCGAGCTTCTACTTGGAGCGCCAAGATCTCCCTCCAGACGCAATGCTGCGAGAAGAAGGTGCCTTTGCATTTCAGTTGGTTGCAATTGTCAATGCTGCCTCCGTTTTCGGTCGATATGTTGCAGGAGACATCGGTGATCGTTTTGGCCGGTACAACACCTTGATCGTATCACTCTTCCTCTGTGTTGCATCTGTCAGTTGCTTCTGGCTGCCAGATGTCCTAATTACCAGCCTGTCAAGTCCAGGTCTTCTAATCACCTTTAGCATTTTGTTTGGGTTTGTCAGCGGCTCAAACGTCAGCCTGACACCCATCTGTCTTGGTCAGCTGTGTGGTGTTCAGGAGTATGGACGTTATTATTCGACCTGCTACACTGTAGCATCTATTGGGTGTTTGATCAGCATTCCCATTGCCGGTGGTCTTTTAGGTGCAACTGAGCTCCACGGGCGGGAGAGATGGTGGGCCACGGTCGCGTACACGGGTATAGCTTACGTCGGAGCCCTTTGCTGCCTGGTATGGGTCAGGGTACGTGTCAAAGGGTGGAACTGGAGGACGAAATGGTAAGTAACGCATGGGGTATGGATGGCGCCCGCTACGTTAACGGGGACCCGTCATTTTATCCCACACGGGGCCCCGT
>PXOD01000571.1:0-33429 GCA_003012165.1 Paramyrothecium roridum
AAAAAAAAAAAAAAAGTACGTTAACCGGTTGCGGGTTGGTTGAGGCAAAAATCGGCGCCAACGCGCACTGCAAGTTAGGCTGAACCGGAGTGTCGGGCAGCAGCAGGGCGATTCCAGCAGTGTGGTTAAGGGTGGTCGCTACGCCCCCTCCCTCGCATAACCAGGCGCGGAAAAAGGGGGCCCGATTCCTGGCGGGCGGGTTCTGGCATTTGCGACTGGGAATTGAACAAAGAGGAATAGTACGGCTCTTAGGTGCATGACCAGGGGGGGTTTCGTTGCCTACGTGCGTAAGAGCGGGCTTGGTCAGATGCGTAGCAGGCCTAGTCCTAGCTGGGTTGCAACCAGAACTGCAGCCAGGTTGCGCCTTGACCGGTTTCAAAGAGCCCCCAAAAGGAAACAAGAGAGAGAGAGACAGACAGAGAGAGATGCAAGTGAGAAAGCCAGGCACATGGCAGCACGGCCAGGGGGGGGGGGGGGGGGCTTGGCATGTCGTTCGTTTAGAGGTAGCGCAACGAACCAAAAAGGTTTGGAGCTGGGTGCTGCAGCCAGTGCATGGCCCAACACCCGCTAAGCAGCCGGGGACATGCACGCCAGAGAAACACCCTCAACCCAAAGACAAGCCTGCAGGAGATAGAGCTTGTACGAGCAGCCGGGGACATGTACAAGCCAAAGAAAGCATAAAAATTGAAGACTAGCCTTTACCGGTGCGTATCTTATTGTCAAATCTTCCTTGTCTTTGCATGTGATGCGATGCGATGATAAACTCGCCTGGCCAGCATCGAGACCAGTCGATGAGCGAGATTACCGTTGTCACCGGAAGTTTGTAAATAACGCGCTGGCTCCAGTGCAGCAATATCGATTTAGATAACTTTCCATAACTACCTCTGACTGAAGAAATATTCTCTGCAGGACAGCCAGGCACCCGGATGGCTCGAAGGAGGCCTTTGAAATATATTTTGCCATTCGCGTTTGCAAACACCATTGGAGGAGCTGTGCATCCCAGCCTGAAGGCAGCTGAGTTCTTGCCTGTGCTTACGAGAAAATAAAGCATGTATGACCCTTACACTGGACAGCGCCTGAAGTAATTTCTTCCGCCTCCCTATTATTTCGAATCCCTTGATCGAGGTCTTGACCTGCCGGCGAAGATGAGTGTTATCGAGCCCCAACGACTCCGAGAGGCAGAGGAATTGTTGCGACATGACTGTTGCTGAGACGAGACCCGAGCCACGCACCACGAACTTCCACAAGCCGTGTTAGTCAGGGAGGAGGATTGCTTGCTTGAAGACGTATGGTGTCAAAAACACCCCTTACCCTAGTCCTTGCGAAGTCCTTCATCGAATGCATGATCCATTGGCCGAGCTCCGAGGAGAATAGCGGTTGCGCAGTTGTCGCTGGGGGGGCATGGATTTTTTCGTGATGAGCCCCAAGCGTTTGCTACCAGCGCCGCGACCCTTCAAGCATCGAAGCCATTTTCGAAACTTCGAGGCCATCCGCGATTATTCTCAGAGTGCAGGCCTACCCAATATCATGACGTTGGATCGTCTTTGGTGGCGGAGTGGTGTGATCCTATGTAAGGCCAGGCGAGGCGAGGCGAGGTGAGGTGAGGTGAGGTGAGGTGAAGTGAGGCAAAATACTTGTAGGCACCATTTGTGGAGGGTCGGGTACCTGTATCTACCTCAAAGCGACCGAACGCATTTTAACTTCTATTTTACCTAAATAAAACCTTCTTCAACTACCTACCTTACCATCGTGACAATCTTGTGTTCGAAAATTCTCACCACTCAAACACGAGAAGCAGTTTTGTCTAGACGTACGCCCTTCCACCTCGACTCACCCAGTAATATTCCTCATCTGTTATTCCCCTAGAGACAGAATCATTTTGAGCAGCACCAGGGATACATTGCTGGTACTTCCTCGCCAAGTACCTACGTTGCCTTCCTTGCCTTTCCCTTGCCGCCTGGACGACGACTTCATCCAGAAATATAGCCGGTTTGCTGTGACCCCCGCCTGGAGGAGTAGGGGCAATTCCTTCATAGGCCCCAGGCGGTGGCAGCACTGCCACGAAATCTGACCAAAAGGGGCCCGCTGCCCTCGGAAGACTCGGACACAAAGAGGCAACTTGGCGACTGCCCCTCCCCTCGCGACGACGCATCCTTCGCCGGCGGTCCGACACGGTGCAACCGGGGCACCAGCCCAATCGGAGCGCCGCACGGCATGGACGCCAGCAGGTCTCCACCGCAATGGACCCCCAAGGGCATCACCAAATCTGACTCCGTCGCCTCCGCAGGCGGGCGCTCAGTCAAATCCCATCAGTCCGTCCCCGTCATTGGCGCGTTCCCCCTCGGCTCGCTGCGCGTTCATCAGGCCGACGATTCCTCGCAGGACAGGGTGACGTCCGCTGATGAAATGGACGACGAAGGCCCGCCGCCCCTCGACCCCTTGCCCGCGGATGCACAGCATGCCGGGTATGGGTATGGCGGCTTGGGCTTGTCCGAGACTGGGGCGAGTCGGGACTTTTCAAGTGCGAAGTCCGAAATCCTGACACACGGCATGGGTAACGGCGATGTGCTGCTGGTGATAGACCTACCACAGGTGTGCACCGTCGGCTACGATTCGGTCTCCTTCACGGCAAAGCACTTCGGCGGCGTACGGGACTTGCCGAAGGGTCCTCATTTTTTCTGGACGACGCATTCTGATCTCGTCTCGGCGCGCAGCGGATGCTGGATCTTCAGCTCCGGGCCCGACCAAGTCCATGTCCTACAGTGGGACAGGTTTAACGAGATCCTCGGCCAAGCAGCCCGTGCCGAGGCTCGCATCCAGGCAGACAACATAGATGCCATCCACGCCAAGTTGGTGCCGTATCGTGACCCCTCCGCTGTCGAATCGGCAGCGGGCAGTCTCAACCCCTCCACTTCAGAGGAAAACTTGAGAATATGGGAGCAGCTGACCGGCGGTATCGACCAAGTTGTGCTGAGTCGCATCACAGGTCAACAAGATGGAAACTGGTTCGTACATACCGCCGATCGGGTCAAGGGCTCCATCCTGATGGCCTCGGAAATGGAACTTGAGAGATCGATGGGCAATCCGCTGTTCCAAACACGAGAACTCAACTTCACGCTTGCGCAAATGACAAAGACTTATTCAACGCAGCTCACAGGGGCAGATCGGACACTAGATGCAACAGACGCCACGCGTTTTATCGAGTCCCTGTTGCAAGACCCCAACCACAACCTCACCGAGAATGACATTGTTGGAGAGTTCCAGTTCGCTTACGTTGTAGGTATGCATCTGGGCAACGACTCTTGCCTCCAGCAGTGGTGGCACATTCTTCTCAAGATTGTTCTCCGAGCATATCTGCTACCTGCGCGCCGACCGGCCTTTACGGCCAAGCTGTTGAGAACTCTTGCGGCGCAATTGACATATGGCACGGATAGGTTGGAAACATCCATCCTTGATTACGCCGAATCTCAGTCCAAGGACTTACGTCTGGCCCTCACCATATACAAGAGGCGACTGGATGAACTACTGGCAGGGCTTGGTGAGAGTGCTACACCAGATCAAACCGCCGTAGGTGTTGCGTTTGCCTCCGTTGAGTCTTTCGTCACGGACCTGGGGTGGGACATCCAAGGGCATTATCTCCGCAAGGGCAAGGTCATGATGGAGGATGGAGAGGAGGTTGAGATGGAAATGGCGGAGCTACAAGCCGAAGATGAACGTGGTGAGTGGGCGCCGGAGATCGTGGACCTAGACGAAGGGGGTCGTCCACGGGATATGGTATCATGGACAGACTAGGAATCTTCGAACTCCCATCCTGATAGGACGTCGAATCGCTAGGGCCGACTAAGGCAGAGGGTGGGTAAGGAGGGGTGGTTGCGACACTCACCCGCACATCTGAGTCCAACGAGATGGAAAGCCAGCAGGCTGCGAGCAAAACTACACGAGGCACAGGAATGAGACATTCAGTGCGCTGTTTTGCAATTCGGGTAGAATGCAAGAGCGTGGTATACGAGACTAGTTGAGTTTTGTGGTAAGGAGTTGTGCCGGGTCCGAACATTGAGAATCAGTATACCAAAGCAGTAACAATCGTGTTGTGCAAGACTGGTTTGCCAACGCGTCTTGAGCTTAACGAGTCTTCCATTTTTCTTCTCCCTGGATGTGGGAATGTGGAGAGCCTAGTGAATTAGCATCTTTTGACGCGAGATGTGTCCGGGCAGACTTTGGCGCTCATGTCGAAATGCTGCTTCGTCGTGATCATCATCAGCAGTGTGGGATTGACCGCGGCAAGGATGGGTGTTCGGCCTTCAATGATGGTCATGATAATAGCCTTGGCGATAGAAATAGTTTGCTGTTCCCTGGTTTCGTGGATGGTAGCGTAATCTGCATCACGCATCTTGTCAAAACTGTCTATGCAAACAACCCCATCAACCAATATCATAGCGCTGCCCTCGAGGCAGAACTCTCTTGTTGATTAGTCTCTTTGGGTTAAAATTGTTGAACCACCAGCAGAGGAACTCTTTGCGGAGGTTTAGATGGAGATCGTTACGACCTTCTCAACAAACTGAGCTGCGGTTTGGCTGTCCCAGGATTTATCGGGGTATTCTTCAATAATCACGTCGTACACGCGGGTCTTGAATCGTCGTCAGACTACGTCACATCATTATCCGTCACACGCGCGCACACAAATAGCATCGTGAACTTTGAAGATTTTCATTTGCCTGTCAGGCCCTTTACAATCCGCCAAAAGCAAGGCCATGCAAATGCCAGTGGGAAACCCACCCCCATACCAGGGATATGTGACTCCGATCCCTTTTGACCACAAGTGCCAATGACGACCTCCCGCCGGGCAGCAGGCCGAGTCGTCTCTTTCGTTGTCTTCTTTGTCGTCCACCAACCACGCACACACACGCGCGCACACCACTTTCCCAAGCCGTAAAAAAACCGTTTATCGGTAAGACTTCTGGAAGCGGGCGCGGGCACCAGGACCGCCGAACTTCTTGGGCTCGCAGCGACGGTTGTCGGCGACGAGGAGGGTACGGTCGAACTGGACGAGAGCCTGCTTGAGCAGGTTCTTGGAGTGCTCGTCGACGAACTTCTGGTAGTAGGCGATCAGGGACTTGGCAATGGCCTGACGGATGGCGTAGATCTGGGAGGTGTGGCCACCACCGGTGACGCGGACACGGATGTCGACGTTGGTGAACTTGTCAAGGCCGACAACCAGGAAAGGCTCGTAGACCTGTGAAAGAGGAAAGTCTTAGTCTTCTGCTAGTTTCTTTCCCACAATGGCGACGAATCGTTTTCCATGATCCCGTGCAACGAAAGTGTATCATGCCCTCGCACAAAAGATTCGACCCTTCTTTTTCCCAAGCTCTTACTCGTCCATAGAGGCACTTTCGTCGGAGGGATGCATGTTCTCGATTCTCGTCGGGCAGAGGGTGGTTAAAATCGTACCTTGAAGCGGAGGATCTCGGGCTGGACGAGAGACAGGGGACGGCCGTTGACCTTGATGTTACCCTTGCCGGCCTAAGCACAAAAGAATCCCAGTTAGCATTTTCACGATAACTTCGTTCCGTGGAAAATTGGTCTGCCAAGTCCGAAAACCAACATGCCACTCTCTTCACACATCGCGAGTTTCCACCTTTCCGCCTTCTCGATGGTTTCAACGAACCTTGCAGTGGGCGACGGCCGTGGCCGTCTTCTTCTTGCCGAAGCATTGCACGCTCTGGGTCGTCGAAGACATGGTTGCTGATGTCTTTCTCGGGGGGAGAGTCGGTTGAGTTGGGCGTTGGGCGGTGTTGCGGGACGTGATGCTTTAGGTCGGGTCTATGCCTCTGGGCCTGGGATGAATTTTCGCGGGCTCGGCGGAAACGAAAGGGGAGGGTTTGTGCCCTCGGGAAAAGTGCAGCAACCTGAGTGCACTAGCCTGCTTTAGGTCAATAGTGGGGAACCTTAGCCGCTACACCTGGATTTTTTGGCTTGGATGAAGGGTGCTGCACTTTTTCTCTGTGGCCCCACTCAAAATTGTCCCTTTGCCAAAAAAAATTCGACAAAGTCCAAAGTCCTCTCTGTCACACACACAACCGAAGTGGCGGCACGTGACACTTCCACCCGAAAACCCTAAGCCCTTGAACCTGACGCCCGATTTTGGCATCGCCAAAATTTCCGCCTCAGTGAACATCACGCCCGCGCCAATACTAACCACCCCATCAGACCAGGAACACCCGCCGTCAAGGTGAGCAACGCTGCCCGTTTGCATTCAATCATCACCGAGTCCGACAGAGATACTGACATTTCGTTTTTTCAAGATGGTTTCCGCCAAGCAGCACGTCCCTATCGTCAAGAAGCGTACGTCCACCATGAAGGAAGAAAAGTGACCCTCCCGATGGCCCCTCCATTTCAACTTGGTTCTCTGCTCCGACTCCTCCACACGACGGGAGGACACACGCGCGCTCTCAAATGCAAACAGTCATCGAAAACGTCGCGGAGTCGGGGTAACGAACTGGGGAAGAATGGAGGATCCCTTTCGCGTCATTGGGAGGGCAGCGGCCTTGGAAGAAGATGAGATATTGACTGGTCGGATGCAGGCACGAAGCGCTTCGAACGTCACCAGAGTGACCGGTTCATGCGCGTGGACAAGAGCTGGAGGAAGCCCAAGGGTATTGACAGCCGTGTCCGCCGTCGCTTCCGTGGCACCATTGCCATGCCCTCGGTACGTTTGCGGTCCACGACAATGGCTGTGCAGGACGGGAGATGCTGATTGAGATATGTGCAGATCGGCTATGGCTCCAACAAGAAGACCCGCTTCATGATGCCCTCCGGCCACAAGTCCTTCCTCGTCAGCAACCTCAAGGACGTCGAGCTCCTGATGATGCACAACCGCACCTACGCCGCCGAGTACGTCCCACCTCCGAGCTGCTTTTCTACATGAAGCAGCACCCTTGGTCAGGTCGACCTCCCTTGCTAATTCTTCGTCTCTAGGATCGCCTCCAACGTCTCGTCCCGCAAGCGCATTGACATCATCGCCCGCGCCAAGCAATTAGGCGTCAAGGTCACCAACCCCAAGGCGAAGGTCACTACCGAGGTGTAAAAAGGGAATCCTGGGAAATTCGGTTTTGGGCGCGCTGCTTATTATTCCACACAAACACACGGGTTGCATCGGAAAGGGGGTCTACCACCATACGCACGCCCGCGCGCTTGCTAACGCGAGGGCTTATCCTTCCTTCTTCCCCTATTTGGCATGTATTGTTGATGCTAGGGAAAAGAGAATGACATTGTGACGCATCCGAGTCCCCGTGGAAACGGCATGAAAAATGATGAAAAAACTAAAGCTTTATTGGCCCCACTTGGTGAATCTCTTATGCTGTGCCACGATGTTCTGTCTACCGTGGAATGGCTGTCAGGACTGTACGATCGTACTGCATGATCTTTTACGATGCCATTTTTTCCCTCAACTCTCAACGTAATGATGGTTTCCCGAGCTATTTAGTATTACGTCTCCTAATATCTCGTATTTTTCTTCCGCTAGGCCTACGTGCATAATGCGGTTTATCACGACATACTACAGGTGGTCGATAAAGTCCCTCAGAATAATAGAATAAAACCCTTTTAATATTCTAATATTATAATTAATAATAAATTTAATAATTCTTTTGGAAAGCTTTAGAGTTACTTGTAATAATAGGATATTTATTGAATACTTCAAAATATAATTCATCAATCCTTTCTCCTTCCTGAATACAGGCTTATGATGCGGCACTGAGCGAAACTGTGTCAATCCACTGTATGATAGATATTTGCTTGAGTGATCCTGAATGCAGTAGGTTATATTAGACTAGGAGAACAGGCAAATGTTAAGCATAAGCACGAACACCACCATCGAATTTCTATCAAATCTTGAGTGCAAAGAAAAAAAAAAGAAGAAAATACTATGCAAAGCAAATAAATCCATATTGTCTATCACTCATTCTGAGTGTCTGGCGGTACTCATGTAATGCACTATTAGAAGCATAAACCTTGTGTTTTGCTCCGACAGGGCTTTTAGCAACATATTCCCAAAGTGTCCGTTCTCCATCTCCACCTTGTGAATGTAGTTCACGATCAGACTTTCCTGCGCTTAGCTGGCGACGCTTTGTCCTTTTTATCTCCTTTCTCCGTGTCCATGAACTTGACTGCTTCAGACTCTTCAATTATAACGGCCAGAGCTTCGCATAGACGATGTCCAAGTACGCCGGTCTTGGGAGCCAAAGTTTCCTCGCAGTCTGGGAACTTCCACATTGGCGATGAGAAAGATTGAACGAGGACCAAGAGCTTGCTCACACTATAACCATCGTAAGGTGGCTTGGCTCGATTTGTCTCCAAAAGACCCTCTTGATCCATCTGGCGAGTCAGCATGCCAAACATGAATGAATCGCATTCAAAGGTGCAAGTATCATCAGCCTCCAGACTGCAGAGTTCGTCCACTGCTATTAAAATCCGTTCGATGAACTCGATCCGTGACTCCCCGATCTTTGCTATACCCTATATTAATTGCTGTCTTTTTTATCAGGTTCGCTTGTACTTACTTAGAAGAGCTGTTGGAATCGGAAGGCCCATGGTCTCAGGCGGCTTGTCGGATTTGAGGAAGATCACATGCGCTGTCTCTTCCGTCCTCAAATCCCAAGAGTAAACTGTTGATATACATAAGTTTACCATTCGATCCACTTCTGATTTTGGAGGCGGGAAATTGGGGTTTGCCTGATACCACCGGCTGACGAAGGGCTTGGTCATCTCCTGGCAGCGGTAGTAGTCTGCGATTACCGCAATCTTTCCCAGCGTATCCAAGGCTACGTCGCTGGGAAGGGTGTCATAATGGCCATGGATGATATCGAGAACTAAGAGCAATGCCTTCGCATTCCATTCTCTGACCTCTACTCTGCGAAGGCCATTAGGTCTGTCGGCACTTTCTCTCCACGGCCCTGTTAGCATTTGCCGGAAGACCGGCGACGCAAGCATCAAGTGCCTTGAAGAGACGCGTAGCTGCACCTCCTTTGGTGTTCCATCTTCCCATGTAGGCTTCAGCTTCGACAGGTCATTTATAGCGGTAATCTTTGGTACCGAATCCTTATCAGCCGACAGCGTGGGCGTTTGGGAGGTAGCTCCGTTCGAGACAGCAGTGGCCTTGGTCTGTTCAGCATGCTGATGTGATGAGGCCGCACATGGATCTTGGGTTCTTACACCAATTCTGCCCTTGGGTGCAAACTTCGAAATCTTGACCTTGACAGCCTTGACAGCGGGCTTCTGCTGCCTGTTCTCTGACGATCTGGGCTCTTGCGAGTTTGGCTCCAAAAGAACGAGCTCCACGTCTCCATCGGGATCCAAGACTAGCAGGGATTGCTTCATGATGAAAGTAGACCGTGAATTGCGACTTGCTAATGATAAGTTGTGTTGGTAACCGTAATTGATAGAGTGAATAGTTCTTGCTATGGCCTTAGTAGATCTAGGCCTAAGGTGTGGGAAGACTGGGGTGACAGGAGAAAGAGTAAGCAAAATGGGTGTGCGCACGGGATAGAAGGGGAGCAAACACCGGTGCACTATTCCCAAGGCTCCGCGGTTATGTGCAGCTTCACAGGCAAGGAGTCACATGGCTCGGAGCACTGGCACCTGGCCAGCAGCTGTCAGGCATCGAGGTTCAAGAATTCGATACTATACGTGTTCCAACCAGAAACCAAAGCGACTCCTCGTTTCTATCAAGTCTGGGCCAGATATATGAGGGCCGTGACGGATGTAGCAAAGCCCCCCCCCCCCTCCCCTGCTCCGTTATCCTTCTGGCGTTGAGCCAGCAGCAGGACTGCACTTCTCTCTATCAAGCAACTAAAGCCAGCGATGCAGCTGTTCAACTTGCTGACAATCATCTATTCACCTGAATCCAACGACAGCGGGTGCCATTTCGTAAATCTGACGGCCTTGATGTCGGCCTTTACCCCTTGAAGCGAGGGAAGGATGGTTTCCCTAAGGAAGCATGTCGACTTTTTTGAAGTACCCGGTGGATGAGACACCCCGGGTGAATGAAAGAAGGTTATGGTGTGGAGAAGCTGCGAAATTTTTAAACCTGGATATGGCTTCGACGGTCGATTGCTCGGCGCCAGCTTCTTCTGATGCAATTGCCGCATGAATGAGCCAAGCAGAGCCGCCGAGCAATCACTGGTGCAGGTATCAGGGCGAGTCACGAGACCCTCGCAGATGCTGTCGACGACATTGAAAATCTGCTCAATGAAAATGACTCTTTTGCGGTCAATGGCGGCTGTGGACTCATGTTAATCCCGGTTCATTCTTGAAGGCAATGCAGGTCATACTACTCACCAACGAGGCTTTCGGGTATCGCCAGACCCATGGTCTCTGGCGGGCCGTCGCAATGAAGCAGCGCCAGCTGCGCCATCTCCTCAAAACTCTCCTGGATTGCAAACACCCAGAAGATGGAAAGATACATAGTTGACGCACTGCCGTAGAACTGGGGAAGCTCTCCCATCTTGGCAACCCATTTTGTGATTCGGCCTTTGGTGACATGGCAGCAATCGTAGTAGTCCACGATGGCCGCGATCTTGGCCAGCAGACCTACGTCTAACGGCACCGATACATGCCAATCTTTGTCATGCATGCAACCAAGAACTATGAGCAGTGCTTGGCCGTTCCAATCCGTTGTTACAATCTCATAATGTCCCTGGTTGTTTTTCCGGCTCTCTGCCCACTCGCCTTCGAGCATTGCCTTGAAAACGGGAGATGCAAGGCGTAGACGATGGGAGGACACCAGCATTCGAATAACATGAACGCATCCACTGCTGTCTGTAGGAGCAAGATTGTCGAGGCCTGCCATTGTGTACACCAAAACTTCCACTGTTGGGAGTGGTGAACCTTGAGGCACTTGTGGTGTCTGCGTTGGGGGGGTTGTCGTCTTTGCAGGCTCATGGGAGCCCCAGATATATTTCTGGGAGTTAGGACGCCGTAGAACTATTTCGACGTCCCCGGAACTGTCAAGCGAGAAAGATGGCGGGGTTTGCAACGCCATTGTGTCTGGATGATCGTGTAGGGGACTTGGTGCAAAAGGCCGGGGCAAAGTCCATAACCAACGGAGAGAGTGGGCGAAGCCAAGGTGCTGAGCAAGAAAGTCGAACATGCTGCAGCATTCGATCAGAGATTTGCACTTGAGCCGGAGAGTGAACACCGCCATTTGCTGCCAGTAACTCGTGCCACCTGTCAGCCACGACTCGAACGCCCAGCAGTTGTCAACAACAAAAGGCGATAAGACGATATATCCTAATGGTTCAAAGAACTGGAAGAGTTCCTCTAAAGTGACGTCGGCTGCTGTGCTCTGGATCCCAACGCCGATTATGCTGTCCAAACCCTGTCTCGTTACTGCTTCGATACATCAGCGTGGGTTTCGTTCAAGGCATGAAGCCGCTTACATAGAACAGAAGAACAGGTCACGATAATTCCTAGTTTTCCACAGAGATTGGTGTAAGTGAGGCACACAACATCTTACGCTAATCCAATAAGCCAATTAAAAGCAAAAACTGGATGGTCCAAGAAATATTTTCTTACATTGAAGGTCTTACTCGCCTGCCAGGATGGTTCCAGGACCTTGTAAGCAACCTCCAAGTGCTCGTTAATCCAGCCTCGGAAACCAGTGCGTGGCGTCCCTAGGCGCGTATGCTTGGACTTGCGGTCCTCGCAGGAGCATCCGAGTCCCATTCAAACACCTTTGACGCTTTCTGGTAGTGAAGATCCAGTAAATATTGCTTTAGTGTTGTAGCAGCTGCAGCCGCCACGCGCCCCGAGTCTGCCGGTTTGTGCCAACCTACGACCGCGCCGAATTGTACCAAGTACATCCTGTCACATACCCCGTGGCAGAGAGAATCTCCCTTGATACTCTTGTTCAGCTCATCCGTACCATGAAGTGGGGGGGGGGGCCAATTGGGGATATATCTTTACCCTCTGCCTGTGCAACAAGTCGAACGATGTAGGCATGTCCTCGTGAGGCGCTCATGGCTAACCTACTCGTCACCCAACCCTGCAGCGGTTGTGTACGTCGTGACTAACCTTGTTTTCATGGACTTAGCATCTCCCGAGGTATAGACGTGGCGAGATATAAGGTAGGTGGCACAATGAAACCTGAATCAGGAGCTTATTGTTACTTCGCCTTTACCAAGTGTCTGATTTTCCATTTGAAGAAACATTGCCAAAGTCATTGCCTCATCCCATTACCTCGCCGGGCATAGAACTCATGATCTTCCCATGGCACCTGCATCTATGTCAGTCTCAGACATACTACTGGCCGTTGCGCCGCCTTCGTCTTCGTCTTCGTCGCAATCCTTCTCGTGCTACAGTGGGTCGACATAAGTTTGGCTCAATATTATATCACGAGCGTACCGGAGTATCAAATTAAAGGAGTAAAAAAAGTATTAATAAATTATAAATAAAATATCAAAATAAGTATTCTATTACTTAAAGGCTTTTCAAAGCTTATCGAAAGAAGTATCGAATTCATTACTAATTAAAATATTTTAGAATTAAAAGGTTTATATTCTAGTATTATGTGAAACTTTTATCGGCTCACTGTATTTAATGACCAGGAAGGCTTTAGTTCGAAGGACTGACTTACGACCCTGCATCACTAATACTGAAATCAAGACACTAGATTTAAGAATTTCTCGAGCATGATTTGCAAATTGCTAAGAATGGTTTGTCCATGAGACAGCCAAGTCATTTCTAGATAGTCAACATCACTAGCTCTGCTATTGAACAATTCATATGAAGCATTAATATGCATATTTTGAGAATTGATTCATCATATTAGCCATGAATCTTCTTCAGTTCCCACGAGGCCCGTGTCTATCCAGTTCGCACCTCCTCAACATCGTCTAATACTAACTCCCCAGCTCACTAGGTCTAGAAACCGATGACAACTCGTGGGGTCGCGGAGGTGATGCGTCCTTCTCCGCCACAAAATAAATCTGATGCTCTTGAGCGGGGACTTGCAGGCTATCGAGTTGGCTCTGCAAGCGCTGCCCCTTGCGGCGCTGGCGGATGAGGAAGAAGGCCAGCAGGCCGAACACGGCAACCGCTGCGACTGCGCCGACGGCAATGCCTGCAATGGCGCCAGTCCCCAACCCTCCACCCTTACCGGAGGCCTCAGAAGCGGCTGGCCCCGTCGTCTCTAAGTTGTTTCCGGATGTGTCAGATCTCGTGCTCGAAGAAGAAGTAGTAGACGTCGTCGTGGATTGCGAGCTTGCAGCACTCAATGACTCCTCGATGGGGGCGGACGGTTCAGCAGTAGAAGTCGTACTCGTAGAAGATTCTGCAGTGGTGCCGGTGCTGGTGCTAGAACTTGAGGAGGAGGAAGACGTTGTGGTCGAGGAGGCAGACGCCGCCGACTTGAGGCGAAGTGCTTCTTCCTTGTCTATGTTGACGTAGGGGTTGTCGAAATTGGAGTGGCAGAGGTTGATGAAGTTCCCGTCTTGGACGCATCTGTCGTATTCGGAATTGCAACACCATTCTGGGGCACACGAGATCAGTTCCAGTCTGCACCACGAGGGCTCATAACATACTTGTATCCCCTGAACGGTTCTGACACAATATCTGTCCGGGCCCGGCTAGATCCTCGCCGCCTGTACACGTCTCGCCAAAGCTTCCGCAATAGCTACACACTTCTTGTCAGCCACCTTCTGAGCGCGCAGACCTGTTCCCGGGCGAGCAACGTACGAGAGCCCAGGATCGCAACACCACTCCTTGTTCGCGTCGGGGGTGGAGGCGCATAGTCCTCCGAGCTGCGTGGGGTCGCAGCCTTGGAAGACGTTGGTGCCTTCGCAAGGGCCCGACGCGATTCTAAACTCGAAAGACGCGCCCATGGCCATGTCCAGGCTGAAGAGGAGAAGGATCCATGGAGCCTTGATCTGCCAGCTCGAACGCTGGAAGACGCCCGACATGACGATCTGCGACGTTCAACTGCGGCAACGGAGAACACGAGCCAACTCTAATTCTTGGTGCCACGGGCCTTGCCTTGGGTTATTAAACCTGCCGTCGACCACACCCCACACTTTCCCAAATTTGAGAGTGAACGGGAGCAAGCCATGTGATCAAGGGGGCTCATCTTGCCAAGACGAGGCTCTATGCTGGTGTTAGCGAACACGCGACAGGGATTGAGGCCGTCGCACAAATGGGAAGGCTGCCAACCTTGCTCGCAGGATTCAGCTGAAGTTACTTTTAGCACCTTCGTCCAGGGCACTGTGGCTGTTCGTCGGAGACATTTGAAGATGGATTGGGCGACGCAGCCGCATTTGATTCGTCGTGGCGATTACTTGGGAGAAGAGCCCCGAAAGGGAACATGGGCAACGGGGTGGCATCAAGGATCACGTCCGTCACCGCCAAAGTGAGAAGGGCTTTGCTTGAACAGTAGAAAAGAAGTGAAAGACTTCCAGAACACTGCGCTGCAAACTGTTTGCTGCTTTTGCCATCATGAGATTTGTGGCCAAAGTCATATTCATATTCCGCACGAAGGCAAGTCGACACGAGTTTCGCACCACCCTACATTATGAGCCCAAGATGGTATATATATCCAAGGAACTGAAAAATCAAGAGTACATTGTAGATAAAACACTCATTAGACGCTCCACTTTCCAGCTGGGAGGGATATTTTTGTCTGTAGGAAATATCCTGTGTATTATTGATCATAGTAATTAGGAAGTAAGATCTTCATATTCCCTAATCAACCGCAATCTTTTGCGACCAACCATACATTTTCCCATGGCAGACCGAACCACGTATCTGCGGATCCTTGTGGCGTACAACTTCATCAACACATTCCTCCAATCTCTTGTTTGTCTAGCTCATAGGACCCTTTCCCCCCCATTGATGCAGGAATCCCAAGTCCGAGAGCACATAATCACGTTTTCGCCCAACCATTATCAAACCCCCTTTTCCCCCAGTGTTTTGCCAGGTATCTTGGGTTGCTTACGCAGTACCAAACGCCCTCCCTTTCCTCGATCGGTGAAACGTTGAACCTGGGTCTGCGTTCTGATATCTACCCAATGGGCCTCGAGTCTTTTCTCGAGCACACAGAGGTGAGTCTTGCGGGTCGCCCGAGTATGCTTCACGTAAGGCGTTTGGAAGCTTTCAACCGCGCGCAGAAGCCCGAGTAGACTGTAGCCGCGGAAAGGCGCCTGTAGTCGACGCTTGCCAATATCGAGGGTCCGCATCTGCCGTAGAAGACTGCCCAGCAGCAAGACCGAGCACTCAGGCACGCAGCGTTTCTCAATGGACAGCTCTTCGATGAGCGCATCGAGTGCATCGAATATTTTGGTGAAGTACTTGGCTCTCGAGCGATCGATTTCAACTATAGGGGTCTCAGCTTGGAGTGAATCGATCAACAGGGCCAACTTACGGAAAAAATCCGCGAGCATGTCAAAGCTCGCCGCTTCGCAGGGGCCCTCACTTTCAACCAACAACATGTTCGCCATCCGCTCGAAGATGTCACGCTCGGAGTAGACCCACGAGAGGTACAAGTAACTGTACAAGTCGTTTCCGTAAGATTGAGGCCAAATCTCCTCGTTCCTCAACCACCGACTCATGTGAGAAAAAGTTGCTCGGTGACAATCGTAATAGTCGGCAATGGCCCTGACCTCCAACATTGTTACTAGGCTCACAGTCTTGGGCACAAGTGAATCGCGACCATTGATCGCAAGTAAAACAATGACCAAGGCCTCTGCATTCCATTCGCTAGCTCCGATTTCGAAGATTCCATGGCTGTTGGGTACGCTTTCCTTCCAAGGCGCCTTGAGCATTACCTTGAAGAAGGATGACGCGAATATAAGATGCTGGGAGGACACGCGTATCTTGATGGTGTTGGGCCGCCCTCGTTTCATGTTGGGATGTATCTTGCTCAGTGTCTCGATGGTGGCAGCATCAACCTCAACTCCGCCATCGACAACGGTATCTCTTGGCGAAGTCAAATTAAAGACCCATGCCGGGGTACAATGTCTTATTGACTTCAGCTCCGCGTCTGTCTTGTGATTGAGTAATGCCAGCCCAGACGGCAAGTATTGGGATCGTGTGAGCGCACGGGGCTTCCGGAACAACTCCTTGTTTGGGTAGCGAAGTATCAGGTCAACATCTCCAGCTGGATCTACCAAATATGTACGGCCCATCGTGAAAATGTATACCGAGTTGTTCGGTGATGCGAGAGTGTAGAGAAGTTGGTCCTGCTGTTCGAAAAGCCCTATTCCAGACCGTGTCCAAGGGGATCGAGCCAAAAAGCCAAATTATGTTTGGGGGAGAAGAAGAAGAAGAGAGATTAGGAGAGTGGCAAAAGATGAGATGAAGGTAAGCAGAAGGGAGATGAAGGGATCACGCCTTATAAGGCAAGGTACTTGAGGTACCGTATCTTGTGCACACGAAGAGATGGACAAAAGAACCTAGAGACTTACACGAAGGTGCCACGCTCTTCCAGCTCACATACAAACACTGCAGAGCAGAATAGTGTCAAGACGGTACCTCTACATGCCGCATGGAGTTGAGCCTCACGATACAATGTACTTTGGCCGATGCACCCTCCCGCTCGCCTGCCACTGTTGCCAGCTGTCCGTCACAACTCGCCCAGCCATACCGTAGCTTTCTTACTCCACATAAGGAATCTTCACCAAGATCTTGGAAACTTCAAACCATCTCGCGGTCAGGTTCTTGTATTTGCAGTACGCCAATTCCTCAGAAAACGTGGTCGAGGACAGGCTTTCTCTGACCATTTGATAATATACAAACAGCCTTTCCCCTATGCGTTTGGTCCAACAAAAAGCTCCCTCCTGTATTGCCCGCATGCCTTTAATTTTTGCGCCGTATCCTCCAATGGTATAGAAACAATGCTTCCCCGAGCCAGCCTGTCTGATGGGGAAACAGACGATTTGGAAACCTCGGGGCATGTATGATTTGAAGTGGACCGGCCCAACAATGACGCCAAACCTGGGTCAACTGATCGGAACCAGTCCACAAGTAAAAGACCAACCAGGTCACAAGAGCCGCCCTGAAAGATACAAGTGTGAATGGACGAGGTTTAATGCCTCCCGAATAAAGTAACGGAAACTTCACCAATCCATGAGCGCCCGTGAAATCCATCGTTTCGCAAGACGTGCGCCTCTGCGCGTAAACACGTCCGCATCATGTAACAGAAAATATTTGCGAATCCATTGCGGAAACTCCAGAATCATGGCCGCATATCGCTCCCAAGCTATATGATATAAGCAGGGTGAAACAAGCAAATCGTCATTGTGAGAAATCGTGGCACGTCGATCCCACGTGCAGTCGTCATCCATGAATGAGTTCGAAGCCAGCCGATGCGCATTTGGGTTAGAAAAAGCGACAGCCAGGTGCTTAACAAGAACAATCCTTGACCAGGATGTCCACCGAGCCGAAGCACAATAGATTGTCGGTTTCGGCTGATTGAAGCTGGTTAGACAGTGCCGCGAAGCCGCTGCTTCCTAGCTAGCCAGTCACCAAGCATATTGTCCAGTTGCTATTCACAAGGTCAGTACTGCAAATTTCCATCATCCTTAGCCTAGACTTACCGTTGTAATCTCAGCCAGCTTCGCGTTTTGCTCCCTGAACAGCGTCCCCGCGATAGGGTGGTCGCTGGCTGCGGTGGCCGAGTTTGTCTTGTCATACACAACGACGAGAAGGTCGCGAATGTGATCACTCTCGTCAAAGAAGGCCCGCAGCTTCAGATCGTCCCAAGCCTCCTCTCTGCTTGTAGTTCTTGAGGTGCCATCCTTGGATACCTCATCCCCATGAATGAGTTCTGGCGATGGCGACGACTCCAGAGAATGGTCTTCCTGGGAGGACATGTCCCCAACGAGACCAGGCGGCTTAGCATGGATGGGTGACACGGGTGATACCTCCACTGGTGATTCTGAGAGTCGCTCGGTTGCTGTTGTGTTGACGTTCAGGGGGGTGATGGTCTTGTCGCTCGAGACAGTTGACGCAGTTTGGTAACTATCAGGGAATGCCCCAGGAAGTTGTGGACGCATTAGTCGCTCAGAAGTATCCTCCGCCGGGTTCGGTGCGGGCCGCTGAGGCGGGGGCACATGGCTTGCTTCATTCCTAGTCCCGGGTTTGGCATTCGCGCTTGTCGGTCCAAAGTCGACCTCCTCATCGGATGAAAAGTCGAGATCTATACGTGCCTTGGCTTGGGTTGCCATCTGCGGCCTGAGTTCTGCGCTTGGCTTAGCACTTCTAGCAGCAGATTTGGCAGCGATAGCTGGCTTTTCATCACGAGGAGCCACTGTCGAAGCCGAGCGATCCTTGTGAAGGTCGCGGGCCGCTTGCTGGTTCGAAGGTACTTCCTTCGTCTCCTGTGTATCGGGATCGACAATGCGCATGGATGCAGGTGGCACGTTGGACACATCGTTTGTGCGAGTGTAGTCCACCGCAGCGGGTTTCGGTCCAGAGAGCGTTGGGGCCTTACCCGCAAGCGCAGGCTCCATGCGAGGCTGCGGCTTCTGCAGCTTGCCTGAGGGCTTTTGCGATCCAGCCTTGTCAAGGGATTGGTCCATGGACATGGGGTCCTCGCTGTCCCTGGGTTCAGAGACGGTGTCCATTGATCGCTTACCAAAGGACTCATCGTCATCATCGGTTGACTTCTTCTTGTCCTTTCTTGAGAAAAAGTTGCGGATCGCGCTTGGCTTCTTCTCCTTTTCGCGCTTCTCTTTTTCCCTGCTCTTTTTCCGGTCCTTATCAGACATGAGTTCCTTCTCCATCTTGTCCAGGCTTGTCCGTGATTTGATATCTCTGTTCCCAGTGTCATTAGCGGCCTGAGTAGCGTTGTCATCTCGGAGCAGGTTCGGAGTGAGCGTGATCTTCTTGGTCTCAACAGTCTCATCTCTGAAGAAGGAATCCGTGTTTCGAATATTGCCGTTTCGTGATTTACTTGGAGCTTCGAGCCTCGAGTCGATGGCGATGTCATTCCTGTCCTGTGTCCTTTCGCGTTCCAGCTCTTCAGCCGTCTCCTCCTGGACCGGTTCTGAGATCTCCACCTCCTTCTTCGGACGGGTCGCAAGGGGTTGGATTTTGATGTCGTTCTTGACGTCTTCGATACTGTCTTGCTGAACCTTTGATCGTTCCTGTTCGGAGTCTGACTTCGCATCCTGCGTTTGTGTCTGTTGCTGCTGCTTTTGTTCCTCTTCCGTCTTTTGTAGATCACCCTGCTGAGCTGCGGCGGGTCCTTTGCCAAGCAGCTCGTCAATGTCTTCTTCTTCTTCCGAGGAATAGTCGACTTCGGGGTAATCGACATAGGTGGGATCGGTGAAAGTGACAGTCTTCCGCTTCCTACGAATGCCTGGTATGAAGGGATTGCGAGGTTTGATGGTTTGGTCACCTAACATGGTGGCAGACAACTAAAACACTGTCAATACTGCTCCAGTTTTGCTGAAAATGCCACCTACATCAACGTTCCGATGCTTGTTCAGGCGTGCTAGCCTCTCAGTAGGCGTCTCAATGTGCTCCGCGGGCAAATAACCTGGGCCACTCTGTTAATTGAACGTCCACAAGACTTGAGAAAGGGGTTATATATACCTATGCTGCTGTCTTTGACCACTCTGACGAGCCACCAATAGCTGTTGCTGTCGTCCAAAAGGACCATTGTGTCGCCTTTGGTTGCGTTGGCTTGACCTTCAACTGTGGCCACGAATGTGTGAAGGGCGTACACGAACTCGAAATCAATTTCCTCTGCATCTTGTAAGCATTTACTGTCCCAGCCAGAGCCAATGAAGCGGGGATCATCAGGAAAGGGAACGTCGGGGTCATCATCGTCTTCGGAGCCTTCGTACGGAATCAACAGGGAGTTCAAGCTATCTTCGCTGGGCAAAATCGGTTCGGTACTCGTTTCGTCAACTTCGTTGCTGGCAAATAAAAGATGGCGCAAGTCTTTGATGAAGTTTTCGTCTATTGCAGCCGTGGGCCCTTCCGTTGAGGCATCCTAAGCCTGTTCATCGAATTCGCATGTAGGCGCGTTGCTCGAGGCTACTCGTGAGGTATCCACAGTGCAGCGTTCGTTTCGATTGGTTGTAAGGTTGACTTCCGTACAGGACTCGGAATACTCACAGCGAAGAAGATGATGTCCCTGACTAGTGTAGGCGTTGGTGGCTTCATTGTGCGGGATTTGCGGGCTACTGTTCGGACGTAAAGGTTCTGGAAGCTCGTGGAGCGAAGGGGTGAGAGATTCGAGTCTGCTTAGCTCGTCCTCAGGGGTTTGGTAACTACCAAGAAGCGGAGAAAGGGGAGTGATTCGTTGTTGCCGAGTCGCATCAGGTGAGGTAAGGGGACACCAACCATCTTCAATCGAGGGCGAACTCGAAATCTTGTCCATCATGTCATCGTCCATATCGCCATCGCCGTCCATGTCACCTTCGTCGGACGAAGAGACGCCTCCATTCTGCGCGATGGCGAGCGCATCCTCCTCGTCCTTGTTCTGCATGGCGCTGCCGTTGATGGACTTGTTCACGCCGTTGGCGAGGTCCTCGGCGTACTGATGTATGTCACCGTTGCTGCTGCCGTTGTTTAGGGAGAGGCGTGGGCTGCGCGCCTCCTCGACGGCAGTCTCTTGAGCAACTTCGCGAAGGGTTTCGGCCTGATGGGGAGCGAATGATGGGCTGGCCGGCGCTGCGGCGGAATGTTTTGAGGCGGATGGAGCGTGGTGATCTTGCAGATCAATGGTATCTGTTGTCGCGAAGAAGCAAAAAAGTTCAACTCGTTAGCCGGGGACGTGGAAATTTGGCACACGGACGAATTGCGAGGGTGCAGAGCAAAACGAAGGGTTGGGACATGGGGTGACGAAAGCAGTGTGACAGGCGCCAAGCCGTTGGCAAGGTCCAGAGGGCGACGACGAGCTTGTGCAATACTCTTCTTCATGCGTAAGGGGGTGGCAGGGAAGGAGAGGGCAGATAAGGTAAGGGAAGATGCGCACTTACCGGCGCGGATAATTGACGGTCGTGTCATGGCGGCGGTAGGTTGAAACAGCCTAGCAGGGCCAACGAGAGATCGTCTGAATTGGAGCTAAGCCGGCAGAGCTGGGAAAATGCTTGACTGTCGTCCTCCCGGGGATGGTGCCAACTAAGTGCCGTTGATTGTGGTGGACATGAAGCGAGATTCGGGCGGGACCAGAGAGTATGCCGTTTGGGCAAGAGTAGGGAGGGAGGCTGGCCAGCAAATCGCAAGGAGCAGGAGCAGGGTCGAAGAAGGGGTTGATGATTTCGTTCGTGCCGGGGGGGGTGCGAATCCGATTTTCTCCACAGCCAAAACGCGCGCGCAGAGCCTTGCAAGACAGGGCCGACGATTTGCACGGGATGGCGAGGAGAGGGGAGCGCGAGAGGGAGGAAATACGGCGACAGTTGTGTGATGATGATGCTACAATTAAGAGGGAAAAAAAAGTGGGAGCCGCGGCGGAGACGCTTGGTGTGGTTGCGGGATGCGTAGTAGGGAAAGTAAGGTAAGGCAGGGTGGGCAAACGATCGGACGTTGAAAGTGTGCTCTGTCTGTCTGTCTGTCTGTCTGTATGGATGGATGTTTCGTCGCCTTTCCTTTCCCACGCCAAATGCTGTACAATACAGTGCAGTGCAGAGCAGCAATCCGTATGGCAGGAATTCTCCCGCAAGTCCAATGCCTGTGCCTGTGCCTTGCCTGTGCCCCCGGGTCGAGGGAGGTTGGGATCAGGTCCGTTTGGACTGGACAGACAGCTTTTTGGGCTATGAATATCAACGGGAGCCAGGGGTTGGAGGGAAAAAAAGGTGGGACGGAGCCAGGGGGGGGGGGACACAGGAATTCGGGGTGGTTTGTGGGTGGACGATGGGAAGGAAAAAGGAGTGCCCAGCGTAAGGCCAATGTGGGGTTTGGTTTAAGTGGTGGCAGGCTCCATCCACGGGGTTTCTGGCCACTCAGATTCATGGACAGGGTGATTTAGGTCTCGGATGCAGGTACGGCGTCATTATGAGCGTCTCCTATAGGTGATGTGCTTTTTGTCTTCATTTCTCCCCTGTTATGCGTACACACGGGAGCCGCTGCATGTGCATTTCAACGTGGGCGAAAGCCTCACAACACAGCTACGAGCTACACAATCTGTCCATGAAATGGATTTTTGGGGGGGAGGGGAAAGAGACCTCAGGGCTACAGTCTCAGTGCTGCGCTTTCTGCTGTATCTCACTCCGTTGCATAAAGGTATTTCGCGGTACATCATGCTCCGACTCCAGGGACCTTTCTTGTTGGTCAACGGGCACCTCTCCGCCGTGATGCGCACGACGCTGCCCGCTCCCGAGTTGAACACGAACTTGTTGTCTCATAATCTGACAACCTCTGCATGGCATTGCACGAGCGGGAAACGAAAACTTCAAAAGCGGAAACAAACTGGAATCAAAAAAGACAGGGCATAAGTGACGCCGCTCCAAAGAACGCAATCCCCAGGGGTGGGGGGGGCTGAAACATGTCGCGGCAGTTGACGCTTCTCATTGGCCCATCCCTAGATTTGGGTGTTTCTCCCCCGTCACGTCACGCGGCTCATCAATTGCTCGGTCGGCCTCTGGTGCGACCTGTGTTATAATTAAACCATGGCAATCCGGTCGCAAGGGGGCCAAAGTCGCGTGCAGTCGAAGTATTTCCATCTCGATTCTGCATTGTTGGCAGATCATACCGTCACTGCCCATATCCAACGGGGACTGGCTGCATTGCTGAACCGGTACATAGGTACCTACATTCATCCGTTTTAAAGGGTACCGCAACCCCGTCTGGGCCCGTGCGTGCCGTCCGTAAGTAAGTAAGGTAAGGCAAGGTCAGGTAAGGTAGCAGAAAAATCACTGGGACTTGCTGGCCTTATCACCTCGCCTCACCTCAATCCAACAGTAATAATTTCGAAACCTGAGACCGAAGCGCCCGTGCACGTGATGAGCTTCTCCCTCCTGGTGAGCTTACCAGAGCTCATTGGACCAGTTGAGACGATTCCTCTCTACCAGTAGCCCAGCTAGCCCAGCCATGTCTGATATATCACACCGTCCGGTTTCAAATTTGCTCCCGGTCTGTGGCATCACCATGCGACCAAGCTGTCTCGTTCCAACGCGTTGTCTGCCCCCTACCATTATGCACTTTGAAACGAGGACGACTCTCAACTGCGGAGTAGCCAAGTAGAGGCGGCAACGTCCTTCAGTTACCCTACCCTATACGGGATGATTCTTCCTGTCGCGATGCCTTCGGGCAATTGTGTAGATAACCTGCTATGATACAGCCACTAATTCGGCTTTTGCTGCTGCATCATTGCTGCGCGGAAATTGGACAGATGATTAAGTTGTAATCGCGCCTCTGGCACACTCTTCATCAACACTTGACATTGTGACTCGTTCACGCAGGTGCAAATGATGAGCCGAATGAAACGTCTGCAACCACGTAACCGTCGTTATCAAGAGAGCTTAGGCATTGTTTGGCCCTGTCAAATCGGAGCAGCATCACGTTCTGTCAGCAGAAGGGTCTGGTCTACCCTGGGTGGTGGCATGACGCCACTAACAACCTTCCGTCCTTGGCAGGGATTGTCGGTCAACACCACGCGGACACGCTCATGATAGTTGTGAGTGAACAGTCCAGCTGCCTCATTGCAAAGTACTCGTTTTCCTCAACTATGATATGACTACAAATATCTAGTTAGAAGTCATAACATGCATCTCGTAGCTATCCGTCGATTTCGACGATAGAACCCATAATAAACCACTCAACGAGTGCTGCAGTTTCAAATCACAACCATGCAAGTTCTCTCAGTTCTTACACTGGCCTCTCTGGCCGCCGCGGCCCCAGCCCTGAAGCGTGCCGAGCCTGCGGCCCTGCTCAAACCCCAAGGCGAAGTCGTTCCCAACAAGTACATTGTTCGAATGAGCGATGCATCCGACGTCTCCATAGCAGCGACGACATATCAAGCTTCACATACCTACAACTCCCGTGGTTTCAAAGGCTTCGCTTCCGAGCTAGATGACGAAGCCCTCGAGGCAGTCCGCAACGACCCATCTGTAGGTTCCACTATCACTCAAAGACTTTCCCCCGCTGAACAAGATAATAGGTGGAATACGTCGAGCACGACCAAGTAGTCAATGCCCTCGAATACCTCTCGCAGGAAAACGCCCCTTGGGGCATCTCCCGCATTTCCCACTCCACCCCCGGCGCCGGCAACTACGTCTACGACAGCTCCGCCGGGGAGGGCGCCTGCGTCTACATCATCGACACGGGCATCAAGATCGACCACGAGGAGTTTGAGGGCCGCGCCGAGTGGGTGCAGAACTTCACCGATGACGGCCACGACGGCGACGGCGGCGGCCACGGCACCTGGGTGGCCGGCCTCGTCGCCTCGCGCTCGTACGGCGTCGCCAAGAAGGCAAAGGTGCTCGCCCTCAAGGTGTTCCGGGACAGCGGCACCACCGAGAGCTCCATAGTCATCGCCGCCATTGACTTCGTCGCGCAGGATGCTGCCACGAGGGACTGCCCCGCCGGCCACGTCGCCAACCTGTCGCTCGGCGGCGGCTACAGCCAGGCCACCAACGATGCCACCGACGCCATGGTCAACGCCGGTGTCTTCGTCGCGGTGGCTGCGGGCAACAGCAACGTCGATGCTGGCCAGACGTCTCCGGCTTCTGCGCCGCTCGCATGCACCGTTGGCGCCACGACCACTGACGATGGCCGTGCCAGCTTCTCCAGCTACGGGCCGGTCGTGGACGTCTGGGCTCCTGGCGTCAATCTTGAGTCAACCTCCTACGAAGGGGGATCTGTAAGTAACCGATCTTCTGACCCGAACTTCACGATACAAAGTCGACCTCTAACCTGTCAATAGACTTCCGCTTCCGGCACTTCTGGCGCCAGTCCCATCGTTGCTGGCCTCGGTGCTTATCTGATGGCGTTTGAGGGCTTGGCCGGCGGACAAGATGTTTGTGATCGAATCAAGGAGCTGGCTGTTGCAGGCGCTCTGAGCGGTTTGCCCGAAGGTAGCGCCAACCTGCTTGCTTACAACGGTGCTCCTCGACGTGATAACCAGAGGCTGGCTGCCACTTACAGCCCCTCCGATGGGGAGGAACTTTAAGAAAGCGGAGTGAATTATTCTTGCTTAGCGCTTAGCGAGTTTCCATAATCTGTAGCATTTTATTGTTGCGGGGGACTCTTGATTCCAGAACCATGTGTTCGTCCACGCGCCTCCTCCTCCTCACTCAACTCCAAGCTCTCACGCTCGCAATCAGTGCACATCCCTGTCACATAACAGCACCAGACAACAGTCATGGTAGGCAAGCAAAGCTCCGAGAAACCTTTCAAATGTTTGCAGTATATAAATCATATTAGTCGATTCTATTTCGCAGACCATTTCTTGGTCTGTGGATCGCAACCCAGTTGCCCTAGACCATGACCCTTTGTCTAGTCCTTCCTATGTAAAACTTTTTTTTACTGCCTGTTCCAAAATACAAATGCTTTCCTTTCCTCTTGCCTTTTTTGACGTCAACAAATAAAAACGTTCAAGTGCTGTACTTTTGTTTTGTAGTTATTCCGCATGAAACGACAAGAAGATTAACAATGCTCGAAATGCAAAACACGTCATTAAAACTCCTCTATACAGGAAGAGCCGTATTACTGGGGAGCGCTAACAGACAGGCGGCGAACCTGCTCGGCTCCATCCTTCTGACCTGACATTGCGGCCATGCGCTTTGACATGCTGTAAGAGTTGTTAGTCCTGTATTCAAGAGATAAGTCATTCCGTGAGACACTTACAAATCATAGAAAGCAAACTGGCTAGGCTGGCTGCCAAACTCGTAGACGAAGCGGCTGGCCAGGTAGCTACCGAAGATGGCCCTCAGGTAGCTGTCGGGAACGCGAGAAATGATGGTCTCGAGCCCAATCTTCTCGAGCAGCAGCCCGGGGAGAGCATCGCGTAGAACCGCGTAGCGGATCTTCTCGTTCGCCCAGAGATCCGAGTGCTGCAGCTCCTCGTCCAGCGTGGTGATAGCGACTGACAGCTTGTCGGATAGAATTGAGCGGGGGGTGCCAGTCTGCTCATGCTCGCGCCAGATGGCCTCGAACTCGAGTCGGGCATTGTCCTGGATCTTGCGCTGGACTTCCTTGACGTAGTCCTTGTAGAACTGAGGAGCCGCACCAGTCCTGGCGTTGTGACACATGTTGTTGACGAAGCCCTCATCATCAAAGGACAGAGATGCCAACACCTCGAGAGAGGATGAAGTGACACCTCCCTTGTTGGCAGAGGCATCCTTGTACAGGATGCAGCCCGCAGCCTCGAGACGGAGCTTGGCATCCTGAGTAATGAACAGGTTGGCGCCCTCGACGATGTAAGGGATCGCAGTCTTGCCATCCTTGATGAGTCTGTTGACCGAGATAAGATCGATCGACTCGGGACGACCACCGCAAGGGACGAACATGTCGGTGATGCCAGTGTCGCGGAGGTGGAAGGTGTTACGGAAGGAGGTACCGTTGGTAACAACCTCGCCGCTGGGCAGTGTCACGTTGTTGTCTTCGCACAGAACACGGTAGCCATCCTTGGACAGCTTGGAGAGGTCGTACTCGCTGATCATCACACGCCTCTTGGCAAGGCGGAGGAGCTCCTCTCGGTCAAGACCGTTGGGGTCCACGAGTACACCAGATCCGTCCACAACGGCCGTATAGCTCTCGTTGCCCAGCAGGATCTCGTTGCTGCCCAGGTCACCATCGGGTCCACCAGTCTGCATCTTGCGGACTGTAGAGGGATCCAGCTCAAGCTTGCGGTAGATACCCTTGACATACTCACGGACAGACAGAGTCGTCATGCCGTACACGTCGTGGGGGATACCGCCCAGCTTGGGCGACTTGCCGGTGAAGAACGACTTCCACCAGGGAGCGCCACGTGCACGGGCGTGCTCTGTAGCCCAGTCAACCAGGTCGGCGGTGTTCTCATCAGGGCCCATGAACAGGATCTCCTGCTTGCCGTGGAGGTCGACAATGGGGTTTTTGATACCCGGGGTCTCAGCAGGGAGGAGAAGATCCAAGATACTATCAATGTACTTCTCGAAGGCTTCCTGCGCCTTGTCCTGCTGCTTGGGGTCCAGGAGAATAACACCCTTGGAACCACCCTCGGGAATATCCTTGTTCTTGCGCTGCTGAGTGCTGGCGAGTCCGTAGTTCTCGTCGAACAGGTTCCTGGCGTTGATGCCATAAGCTTCCTTGCTTCGGGACTTGACAATACGGATACCGCCACGAGAAATATCCTTGAAGCGCAAGTGGAAGCCACGGGACTCAGCGCCGATGACGAGGAACATGCCGTACAAAGGCTTGGGGTACTCGGCATCGGGCAAGAAGGAGGGGTTGAGACGGAAGCTCAGCGCGACCTTTGTGGGGGTGAAGTAGTTCGTCTTGAGAATGGCATTGTTGAAGACGCGGAAAGCAGTCATGACCATCTCGTCGTGCTCATTAGACACGGTCTGGGAGATCTTGTCACGGAGGTTCTCGTCCGACAGGACCTCGACCTGAGGGGTCACCTGAACAGCTTGCGAATCGCGCTGAGTACCAAGGTGCACATTCGCGAAGGAAGCGTAGAGCGACCTCACGAGACCTGGATAGCTCTGGATGATCTCCAGAATGTAGTCGGGAGTGAAGGTCTCCGTACGCAGACGACGCTTCAGCTTGGACAGCAGTGCCGCCTGTGCGTTCTGCTTGGGGTCCAAAAGCTCAGATAGCGAGGCATACTCGGGACCAAGTCGGTTGAGGAAGTGCTGGACGAACACCCATGCTGAGTGCGCGTAGACCGCCTCTTGCAAGCTCAGCTCGCCAGTGGCGAAGAGGTTGTGGAACTTGTTCTGGGGAAGACAGTACAGGAGCGAAATCTCCTTTGTGATCTGGTGAATGGACTCATCGAGGGGAGGGAAGTAGCCGTCGAGGTGCATGGCGGGGCGGAGGTAGATGGACATGACAGTAATGCCGTTGGCGAAGTTCTCCACGTACTTTCGGGAGCTAGTAACACCGTAGTAGTGGTAGAGATCGCTGAGTGCGGAGAAGAGACCGCGGGCTGTGCGTGTACGGAAAGCAATAACGAGACGCTTCTCAGCGACGCCCTCGATGTCGAAGACCTCGATGACAGGGCCGGTTCGGTTGACGGCCAGCTCAATGATCTCCTGGTAGATCTGCTTGGTGTTCTTGGTGGCCTTCTGCCAGAAGCCATTGTCGGCAATGACTTCCAGGCGGGTCTCCTTGGGATCCGTCTGCTCGGGGCTCTGCTTGTAGATGCACTGGTAGACGAAGTAGCATCGAAGAGTAGCCTTGGAGCTGGGGCTGGCACCGATAGCAGCGGGCGATCGGAAAGTCTCCACACGGTACTTGGTCTTGCCTTGGTGGTCAAGGTACTTGGCCTCGAGACGCTGCTCGTATCTAGGTCCACTGACATTTGACTTTCCAGCCTCGCTGGTGTCGATGTAGATGGCGTGATCCTTGGCCTCCATGTCCAGGCGGATCTCTTCCCGCTTATCCTCGCGAGCAAAAGAAGCAATCTTGGCCGCATACAGAGAGGTGATCTGGCTGGCGATGACATCAGGAGTCTCGATGCGGAAGTAAACATCGTCGATACCAAGCTGCTCGTAGAACCACCGGATCTGCTCCTCAATGAGAGTCTCCGGGAGCCAACCGGCGCTGAGAATGATGTCCTTGACTGGGCGGAAGTTAGACTTGGTTTTTCACTAGGAAAAACTGGTTTCTACTCACCGGCCTTCATCTGCTCCACCTTGCCGGTGAATTCAGGGGCAACATAGCCCACTGTGGCCGACCGCAAAATTCTCTGCCCATTGCTGTTACCACGGGACAGAAGAGGGACGCTGAAGTGGGTGGGCTGAGGCGAAGGACCGCGGCTGCTCTCGTCATCGGCTTGGACCTGAGCCAAAGCTCTGGGCTTGGGTGATTCCGTGGCCATGTTGGACGGCTGTGAAAAGTCCTCGAAAGGATCAATGTACTCTGGAAACCTGTCCATGGGCAGGATGTTAGCTGCCATGTCCACTGCGAGCGCCATCTTTGAAAACGGCAACAAAGGAAGAGGAGCGAGAAGTGTGTCTGCAACGAACAAAAGGAGCTGCAGCTCTCCAGCTTTGGAGTGCTCGAGTTAATGACAGATCCCAACAAGCAAGCTCGTTGGAAATCAGCCAATATATAGCCCGAGTCAGCAGCGTAGGTCAATATCCGGATACCCAGATAGTGCCGAGCTGGTACAATTTACTCGATAGGAGCCATGCCCCGGCACGAGCGAGCCGGATCGCGTATTCCCAGGATCGCTGCCAGGGTGGGCATATCAGAGCAATACGGCGCCACCATGGCAGATCCGAAACAATGCAGTGTAATAAGCTAATAAGGAAAGAGGACGGGGGAAAGAAGGGCAGCAGGCGTGTGCGGGCGTAATCTCCAAGGGTGCGTGATACGGAGACTCAGCCCTGGCGCGGCAAAAAATGGTGAGATGAGAGACATTCACCGCCGGTCCATGTGTTGCGTCACAACAGCGCCGAACTGATAAGGCGGCGGGAAAAGGTGACTGGAGGTTCAACGCGCGTAAAACGTACCTTTTTTTATGCTTGTAGGACTCGTCTAGCCTCGCTTTGGACGCTGGACAAAGTCACGTTTCTGTGGTTGATCCTCTTCCTCTGGAATGTGTCAGTGCCTTGATGCGGCGACGAGGGCGAACAAAACAAAGAAATGCCACGTTTATAGGGGGGGGCGATTCGGGGTGTGAAATTCACACGAGAGGCTGTAAAAGTCTGATGTCGTGGTTATGGGAGTGCGTATTCCGCAGGAAATGCTATGTAAGTCGGGAATGTGAATGTGAGGGGCACAAACAAGTTGGCGGGGCAATTTTTCGCAACTACGTAATGGGCGCGAAGAGGAGATAAGGGCACGGTTTGTAGGGAAGGCGGGAGGTGATGATTTGCCAGCGAAATGGCGAGGATTGACATGTGGTTTTTTGAGGTTCGGGAGGGAGCCCAAGCACAGGCTGACGGAAGACTGCGGATGTGCAGAGAGAAGCTGCGCAGGTTTCTCGCTGGCGGAGGAATGATGGTGAAGTGCGGCCAGTATCGGGTTTTCTGATCCAAGAAGGAAGCAGAAGGATGCGATTGCGGCTTCTGGTTCGCCAGAAACTCTGGCAGAGCACCACCGGCTCCAGCGCCGCCGCATTAGCACTGGCCAAGGCGGCGCTTCCACCGAGCAACTAGAAGCTACAGAGCCCCAGATCGCTGGCGGTTCTTGCAGCTTCCAGACCTCCCCAAGAAGCGAGGTAGCCCCCGCTGTTTGTCCCGCAACTATACGAGTCAGCGAGGCGCAATCCCTCCCTCCCTCCTGGTTCCCTCCCCAGGCGTTGCTGGACAAAGCACAGCACAGCCCTGGGTTTGCGGGTCGTCAGGAGCAAAGAGGCCTCATGAGCGCAGTCAGATCCCCCCCTCCCCCTCCCCCAGTCCCCTCTCGTCTTCGTGTGACGGTGAAGACGACAGGAGGTAGATCATGTCTTCCCGTCCCGTCCCAGGCCACTAGGCGAGGCGGATAATAACCATACATACGGCTGCCGATTGCCGTGTAAGGGCACCCCGGCACCAAAAGAAAATGTGAAATGCGAGCATGTGGGCGCTCTGTGCGAGCTTCGCGGCGCCAGCACCCCAAGTATAGCACGTACCTTGCAGAAGTAGATGATAAGAGCGGATTTTCCCTTGCTGTTCGGCCGGCCCACACTGTACGGTCTGACCGATAAGAGTAGGTGTAGAACTGGACAGCGGTTCAACAGGGCAACGATGTGACAGGCTTGTCTCGGAACTGCAATGCAGGACCAAAGTCGCGGTCTGGAAGAAGACCGAAGAGATAAGAGAACAAAAGGGGACGAGGATGAGTAGGGAGGATCAGCAGGGCGTCGTCAATTGGCTTGATTTTTTCTTCGCTGACCGAGGTTGATCGGGTCGTACAGCAGCAATGATGTAAGGCCAGGAAAGGGTGGAATGATATGTGAGGGCGGGATAAGTGAGGTAAGAGAGGAAAGGATGGAAAGAAGATCCCTAGGACCAGAGATTCGTATTCTTGCTCATCAATTGGATTGTTCTTGTAGACACAAAAAGCTATACGTCAACGCGGAGGGCAAAGTTCTTTCTGCACCTGGGCAGTCAGGCCTCTTATACGTCGCCTCCGTCTTGCCCACGACGAACCGAATGAACAGCGCCCAGCACGCCTTTGGCCCCCCGACCGGGCTCACACTTCACGAGAGTGGGCCATTAACTCATGTTAGGGGGTGTAGTCTCAGGCACTAAAAGTTACACAAAATGGCCACAAGGCGTGTTGGGGGGTGTGAGCCCAAGGGCCCTCTTGTTTTTTTTCTTCTTTCTTTCTCTTCTCTTCCCCTACCTCTGCATCTGCCTCGCTGTCCCAGCTTGCCTTTTGGGAACCACTCTGTCCGCACGCCCCCCCGTCCGCTGTTTGCTCGCACGCCTGTGCCTGGAAGCGTTGGCTATTACCTAAAGGCAAGCAACCGCGTGTCCTATGTTGGGGCCCCAAAATCCACAATTGGGGACGCGAGCTTGCCCCGGCCCTGGCATAATACACTGGCGTAGTCGTCATGAGGTACAGTGCTCGACGGAATCAGCCATTGCATGCATGGGTCGTCGTTGGGAAAGGATTGTTCGTTTTTTCTCGAAGCTCGGCACGAATGCAACTCTACCGGACCGGAGGTATGGGGCACAGTGTGAATAGCGGCATGCATGCCCTGCTTGCAGCGTACGGTACCTGGGTACAGTCAGGCACATTGCATTTTAGTAGAATATGCCTGTTTTGGGAGCGTACCCTATTCAAAGGGCCATGTATGGATAGCTAGCTGGGCATGAAGCACTCCCCATCTAGGTGTATGGCCTCGATTCTACAATTCAAAACGGTGGGAAAGAAACAAAGCATGATCACGATCCATGACTTCACCGGGCGTTCCAGAAACCTGCATGGGATCTACCCCAAACGGCGAACCGCCTCCCTTTACTACAACCGGCAACAGATGTATGTGTGTGTGTATGTGTGTGTGTGCGAACGGTCCGGGTGGTCGGTACGCAGCCATTCAGGTACCTCTCTCTGCCGGGCCATTTAGCAAATGGGGAACCCAAGCCAGCCTGTTACCTCATGATGTGCGCCCCAATTCGTAGATCAGGTACACGCAGTCCGATTACGTCCCAAGCACAGTGACCGATGAAAAATTGCACTTTTACGGGGCATTTCCTGCAGCTCTCCCTCCTCTTGGACTGCCAAACTGCGTTCCTTTCTCCGTGAGGCCGGCAAGTGATGCTTTTGATGTCGCATCCGCGTTTTTGCCTGTGGTATTGTGCGGCTACAAATGGCACGGCGCACGGTTTGTGAAAGGCCTCCGCGGATCAAATACTTGCGCCTGGCATCCGGTTTGGCACTAAGCCCTGGGGACGAGCTGCAGGATTCCAGCGAATTCTGCAGTTATGGGGCCCCCTCCCCCCCCGGCTATCGAAGGCTTTGGTAGCACCGATTTCTGTTGCCACAGCTTCCCACTACTGCCAGGCCTGATCCTTTCACGGTGGGAATAAAACAAATGAAAATTTTCATTCACGTATTGCCTACTGAAGCCGGTGCGTAATGAGTTTCCTGATTGGTACGTAGCTTGAAGCATTTATGTTCCATGCCAAGAATTGCTACCCCAGATTGCCCTTTGGGGAGCATGTTGCATGTGTGTGATGTATGATGCGGGCTGTGATACGGATACTGAGTTTTACGCGCCGGTCTGTGGTCCAGCTAAAACCCGGGGTAGTAGTGATTTCCCCCGGACGCCAGCTGGCGTGGGCCAATACAAGCCTTTGCCGGCAAGCAGGGAGACAGGTTCGAATGCAGTCTCTCTCTCGGTTCGCCCTGCACCGTTTTCTGGGGCACGTTCCGTTTGGATTCAGTTGCTTTACTTCACCGATTTGTCTTTGCAACGGTACACACCGCACCGTACCGTACCTTTCGGCCCTGCTGCAAGTCATCAATCCTAATGTATAGCGAAAGGAAAAGTTCCTGCAAGTCAGCTGCACTTTTTTGTTTTATGCCCGTTGTGCACCTTGAATCTCCGACCGGGAGGCGCCTCCGTTGCCGAGCGAAGAATCAAACACTGTACAAAACATCTGCCAATACTTCACAGTGCGCTTTGCTGGGGGATCGTATTGGCCCATTAATGTAAAAATAGACATCACCGTATGGGACAGACGCGCACGACAGGGTTGAAACCAGACAGGTTTCGGCTCCATCTGATTGAATGGTAGAAAAGATCGTTAACGGTATAGCTTACATGATGTGCTGTGCTGAATTTGTGTCTTGGCCTAAGCCCCTCCAGGCCTGTCCCGCCAAGGCAATGTAAAAAAAAAAAAAAAGAGA
>PXOD01000572.1:0-30351 GCA_003012165.1 Paramyrothecium roridum
AATCTAATTACTTTATTAATTAATATTACCTTTAGGTAATAAGTCCTAATAAGCCAGCTAAAGAGCGGGGCGGGCGCGAGTAGTCTATATCCATTAAGTGTTTTTGTTTACCAGTTCAGTTAGCTTCATTTCCCTCATTGGTCAAATAACTCGGAGCTACTGTTGGTTAATGGAGAAAGCAAGCCCTAAAAGTGTGTTCGGGCGTCGGATGCGTCCATCGGCCATCGGAAAGACCCCTCGCTGAAGGGAGACCCACCTGCATTCCTTGTTGGTCTCCGGAGGCATTATTGTCAATAATATTTCAGTAGATTTTATCGTCGATGAGCATACATCCTTTCAATATCTGTTCCATGGGAGAAAAGCCTTTCAAGCGATTAGATAACATGTCATTCTGGAAATTGGCCTTTTTGCTGCTCGGGCAGCCTGCATTCTGTCGGCGTCCAAACATTTTGTTCATTTTGACAGATGATCAAGATTACCACATGCAAAGCGTGGAACATATGCCACACGTCAATGTAAAGCTGCCTAGGAAATAATGGTTTTGGAAACTGACCTAGAATTAGGATCTTATTGTTAATGAAGGTGCCACGTACACCCAGCATTACTGCACGGTAGCATTGTGCTGTCCATCGCGAGCCAGTTTATGGACTGGCATGGCTGCACACAACCACAATGTTACCAACGTCTCGCCTCCTCATGGTGGATACCCGAAGGTTGTGGACCAGGGCATTAATGACGATAACCTATTTCTATGGCTTCAAGACGCTGGTTTTAATACCTACTATGTGGGTAAACTCTGGAACTTTCATACCGTGGAAAATTACAACCAGCCATTTGCCAAAGGATTCAATGGCTCAGATTTCCTTCTCGACCCTTTTACGTATCAATATTGGAACGCCAAGATTTCCCACAACGGCGACGAGCCCATCAGTTATGCTGGACAGTACTCAACTGATGTGGTTGCCGAAAAGTCAGTCGCATGGTTGAAAGAGGCTTTGAAAGAGGATGCACCTTTCTTCCTGACAGTTTCTCCCATTGCACCTCACTCAAATTGGGTGATTGATGTTGAACGGGATGTCTCATACCTGGAGGAACCAAAATCGGCCCCGAGACACGAGCATCTGTTCTCAGACTACATTATTCCTAGAGATCCAAGCTTCAACAAAGCCATCAAGGGCGGCGCTAGCTGGATTGCGGAGTTGCCTCCACTGAACGAGACCTTGATTCAGTACCATGACCATTATCAACGTCAAAGGCTTCGGGCTCTCCAAGCCGTGGACGAAATGGTTTCGGACCTAGTCAATGTGCTCAAGGAAGCAGGGCAACTTGAGAACACCTACGTCTTTTACACAACTGACAACGGCTATCATTTGAGCCAGCATCGGATGAAACCAGGCAAAGAATGTGGTTACGGTATGTAAGAATGTTTTGAACAGCAGATCCCATTGGCTCACCCTGAGTAGACACGGATATACATATTCCATTCTTCGTTCGTGGACCAGGCATATCAAAGGGTAGCACAGTTGACGCAGTCACCACACATACAGACGTAAGCTCAACGCTGTTAAGAATTGCCGGGGTTCAGAAGCAACTTGATGGCACCCCAATGCCTTTGAAGGAAATTGTAGATACGTCAAGGCGACACGAACACGCCACTATTGAGTATTGGGGCCCGGTCCGTTTCAGCATTCCGACGCCATTGGCCCTTGCTAACTTTCTCAGGCTGTTCCGGAAGGCAATTATGGCGGCCGCAGTGACAGAAACCGCGAGGCAGGTCAATGGCAGAACATCTACCCCAACAACACGTACAAGGGCATCAGAATAGTCGCGGAGGAGTATAGCTTGTACTATAGCGTGTGGTGTACTAATCAAACTGAACTTTTCGATCTGAAGGTATGTGGTTTTCTAAAAGTGTAAGTAGTTGCTGACATGATTCAGTCCGACCCATATCAGACATTGAATTTAATAGCCACCGAGCACGGATATTCAATAGAGGGCAGGCCATTGAAAGAGATCCTCTCCAGGCTGAATTCCTTGATGATGGTGTTGAAGACTTGTCGAGGCGAATTATGCACCAATCCATGGAAACAACTTCATCCAGACGGAACAATCACATCTCTCAAGCTAGCACTGCAGACGCGATTTGATGAGTTTTACGAGAAACAGCCTCAAATGTACTTCACGGAATGTTCTTTGGGCTATTTTTCGAGCACCGAAAATCAGGCGCCTGTTCATAAATTCGGTAGGGATGGATTCTCATATCAGGAATTAGGCGGGGTGTACGAGGAATTGTAGAGATATCAACTCATAGACGGTGTCGGAATGAAAGACGATCTGACAAGTATTAAACCTGGTGTTTTGAGGTTCGAAGCAGTCATTTTATGGTCTTAGTACTAAATGTCTGATATCTTTAACAGAGTGCCAGAAAGGAAATAGAGAGTTATGCAAGGGTTCCACAGTGAGGCTCTTAACTTGCCTAGCCTACTAAAATAAGGCGGAAATAAAAGGTAAATATTACGCTATCATGCTAATTGACTGTTGTTACTTCCAGTCGGATAGATTAACCAGTCTGATTTCGTCATGATAATCGACTGTGTTGTCACGCGAATGTATACTACCCACAACCCCTCCTCTGGCGAGCCCAGTTATTGTTGAGCTCTCCCCATCATGGGTTTTCACAACAGAGTCATGGGCAGATTTTTGAGTTCCAGTGGCTCCTCTGTTTCCTCGAGTCGACCTGCCAGACTGGCCTGCAGAGTTTCCATAGGTGTGTCTTGTACTGCCCAGGATACGAGGGAAGAACTGGCCCATTATGAAACGGAGTGCAGGCATGCAGGCGCAGATGATGCCAACATTGATTTCGATGGTGGACCAGTTGACGACGTCGTACTGGTCCCAAGTCGGATTGTGAGTGTTGGCAAATTGGACCAAAGTTTGAAGGCGCAAGATGCTCACAATTGTGACGCTAGAAAGACGAAGTTAGGAAACGAATTGTTATCAAACGAGACCACACTTACAAGAGTCCCACGCAAAACATCATAGCGACTCCAACCTTCTTTTTCCAATGCATGTTCAGAGATCTGATCTGCGACAGCGGCAGAGTAAGCATCCAAAAGTCCAAGGCAATGCTGACGGAAGCATTTGCCCAGGCAATCCCGTTGATGTTCAAACATTGACCCTTTGCCTCGCCATGCCATTTGTTCCAATTGTACTCGATCGGATTGCACTGGAATGTGCCCACGAAGACGAAAATGATGCCGCATAGTGCATTGAAGACCAATGTCACCAGTATCGGGATACGAATGTTGCTTTTTCCAAATATCCTAAAATAGAAGAATAATATCGAGATCTTCAATAGGGAAATCTGGGCGAAGTAGAGAACTTCTTGAAGATACAGCCACTTGATGAATGCAGTAAGCTCATCAAACGAAACTCTCCAAACATCTCTGCCGAGGCCGTTGGGCACCAGTGCGACGCTGTTGATGACGCTTCCGGTAATGCCGACGGCGAGAGTAATGACAATGAACAAGTCGTCCCACCCCAGATTTGACCCTGAAGACAAGTAATATCGTACCATTCGAATAAACACGATGAAAGCTGTCATGGCACCGAACGAGATGGAAAAGGCATTAAATCGGGCTCCACGATCACGAACAGGCACGCCGCAAGCTGTCGAGGTAATGTTCATCGTTGCTTTGAAAGTTAGCATTGGGCAGATGTAGACTCAGGACCCTTGAATTCCTTACTCAATGCTTGCTTCTGAGTGCAATTTGACAGCACACAGCCCTCAACTTCCTTCTGAAGAACTGCATCGGCACAGATGCATGTCTGATCCGAGGGCGAGCATACTGATGCTGTTACTGCTGTGTTGAGACACTGGGACTGTGCAAACTGTTAACGAAATGGCCCAGAACGCGGGCAAGAAGACATACAGCGCAAGCTGGAAGCGTGTCAACAGCATCTCCGGTGCTGCTTTGTGCGCTTGCCAATATTAGAGTGAAGCATAGATAAAGGGGATATCCCAAGAACTTCATTATGCCCTGGAAACCTCTTCTGGTGCGGCCAATATTCGTTGGGAGATGCCGTCAAAGAGCAAACAAGCCCCGATGTGCGTGGATACGGACAGGGGGAGGAGTGGAAACTAATGACATGCCCCAGAGATTTATGATTCCGATCGGATCCGCAGGCAGATACCTTCCAGTCGGAGCTACTCGGGCACGGCAAGGGGAGTTCCGAGTCTGTGAGAATGGGACGAAACTCGAACACGCTGGGAAACTTTAAGATGATCACAGGCCAGGATTATATTAAAAACTTGGAGAATTGCAGCGGGTCTAAAGACGCTACTAAGTTCCTTGCGCCAGTCATGATTAGGGGAGGCGTGGTTTATTACTAGAGCTAATTGGAGTTCGTAATGCGACACTGGCGAACGCCTGCCCTAAGAGCAAGCCATCCGAGCAGGTGTGTGCAAGCCACGTTTTACCACGCACCCTAGGAAAATGAGGGCCCTGGCATTTTGGCAAACTTGACTTGACTTTTTCGCGAATGGCTTACTCGGTCATTATTCAGCCGTCGGACCGATGCTCAACCGTAATCGAGCGTACTGTGAGATCTCTAGTGTTAGTGTTGCAGCCGCAAAATTGGAAAGCGTAACGGTTCCATCACAAAGTCGCGTGTTGGCTTGGACAAACAGGGAAACATCCCCTAAATGACGGCAATGCTAAATTGAAGTTGGCCCCTGGGACTAGTCCTAGTAGCCTGTTAACTGCTCAGCTGCCTGCCACACCACTCAACGTCTCAGGTCAGCCCCGGCCTAGGCTTGTGCTTGAATCATTGCCGTCAACGTTAACCGGGGCTAACAACTCTGGCGTCGGTACTCGTGCCAGATTCAACTTGGCGTCGCGACTACCATGCGTTAGGCTTATCTACCAACGTGCTGAAGTGGACCGGTCGTTCTACCCTCCATCCACATCACGCCACCACTTTGACTTTAGGCCTTGCCACATTGCGCGTTTCCGCGGTGTCCATTAATAAGTGGCCTTTTATTTTTGGTCTTTGAACTGGACTGTGTTTTCGTCGCTGTCACAGCAGTGCCGGCAAGAGCCATTTAACCGTCGGTTAGCCGTTGGAAGCGGCATTTAAGGGTGGCGGCTTCGAGGTTTATCGTGTTAATTGCTTCTGGTAAAAAGTCTCTTTTGGATTGTCACGTTATCAATCTGCTCATACTTGAAATGATAGAGTAAGTCAATACAGAGCCGTTCTTGCAAAGTGCACTTGAAGCAGGTAAAACCCGCAGACGTTCTCTCGTTCCAAAAATGACTGCATTGACAGCACTGTGTAATCGCTTCTGATGTTCGTAACATAACTCACCTCCACATGGCGCACTCATATCAAACCTTGAAATTGTTTTATGTGCTTAGACCCCTTGATTTCAAAACGCTTTTCCAGTCATGTTGTCGAGGCAGTCATCATGCGTCATCTGTATAAGACGGTATAGCATCTACAAGATTTCACTCTTGCATACCACATATCATTATGAACTCAGAGGGAAGTTGAATGTATGTATAGGTACATGCTTGACAGGATGAACAAATGCCAAATGTAGGTAGCCTACATGATAGTGGTCAGGGATACTGCAGAAGAATAGTAGATCATTTAGTAACAGTTGTGCTTTCGTTTTCGCTCCAGCGTGGCCACATTAGTTGTGTCCATCATCCGTTTTGATTCAATTGCTTATGCTGAACCTCTTCTAGCCTCCGCTACGAGTTATGCTGATGATACTTGATGCAATAGCGGCTTCTAGCTCTTAGGGCCTTTCGCGGACATTATCGGAAGAGGTACCATATACTATGTCGGAAATATTAAATTCTTCTCCAAATGTCACCTGCGCTAATTATCAGACACGAAGGTAGCTGGCTCTTTTATTGGTCCCGTTGCAGGTGGCTCCTTGGCCCAGGCTGCAGGCTGGGCGCCATCTCATCGGACGTTGCAACGCTGGCTAGCATGACCATTCCTCGACAGAGCAACCTTAAGGTTCTCTTGCATGAAAGACAAAGCGACTCCAGAACGAGACTAATAATCCAAGTCCACGGTCCAAACTGCATCATGATCTAGGATGAGAGACATTTTCTTCCACATCACAGTCCGTCCTACGTAGTTTTGCTTTCAATGCCAACCTATACTCATACTACGCGCATTTATATATGCCATGCTCTATCTTCTCTACCCTACCTGAATTTTCTGTTCTCCGAGGTCTACCATTTTAGCGAGGGCAACGTCAGATTAACGCATATTGATGCTGGTGTCGGAATGATAACCGGCATACTTATTTGTAGCATAATATCAAATAAAATCATTCGGCATCTTGCTAGGAAGTGCTGTGATGAATAACCAAAGCCGCAGTATTGCCTTCAACTTACTTTCCTTGGGTTCCCATTTATCCCTGTTAGGCTATTCATAAATTGTTGGATAGTCCAATACCGATGCCCATTTCGCAGAGCCAATGCTTGGAACTTTTATTGCAAACTTCGTGTTCATCATTAAAGGACAATACCACGGATGAAAGAACAAGATTACTGATGAAGAGCCTCGTCAAACGATTTCTGCTCAAAAAAGCCCATTGCCTGTCTGCTGACAGACCCCTAATGTGCATGCTGACAAGATAACAAGGATACAAATCAGATGGGTACCCTCTGTCAGCGACTCGATTCGTCCGGAGTAAAAGGTGCGAAAATCCTTGTGGATACCCTCATCATCTATTTTAAGTTGAACTGGGGCCGAGAGAAAGGACCGATGTCGCTGTTCAACGGTATTGGAAATACTACCTGTCTCAGTTTTAATGGTGTCTTCTTATTCACTGCCCACTATTCAGTATGGTGATATGCCAAGCATGAAGCTTCACAGGCCAACTTTTGCGTAGAAGCATCTGTATTTTCGCTTGCGCGTGGGAGCTTTGATTAAGTCATGTCTACTCAATACACAAATTTACTTCATTTTTTTTTTATTTCTTCATACTCCGGTTTGGGAATTCTATACGGCTTCTGACATATTTCTGAACAATTACCCCGATCGCACAGCGCTGCCACAATAAGGCAGAGTTACCGGGTGGAGATGAGGCGAAGCGAATCCTGGCAACGACCCCCTAGTGGGTCACCAACTCAAGGCAACCATATAACCAGCATCAATCCAGAAAAGATTTGTCGCAAAGTTTTTTCGCAGTTTATTTACAAAAGAAAAGATCCACATGCCAGTAAAGCAGTGGGCTCCAACTTACTACGATTGATGTTTATCTTTTGAAACCTATGGACAGACACGAAGCTTCGATATTGGGTAGCGAAAGATCGTACCATGGGCGACATGGGTCTGCAACATTTGAAGAACAAGACATTTCTTTCGAGCTAAGAGACGTCCAAGAATCGCTACAAAGACAACCAATGCTTCGCAATTCGGAACTAGCCCCTGCCAGCGATGAGCTGCCAGGTGCTGAGACTCAACGGCCGGACTCACCGGAGTCAACGGAGAGGCTGACAGCAGACAATTTCACAGTGGCCTCCCGTGTCTCGACAATCCAGCAGGGGCCAGGGGGCGTTACGGACGCACGTATGGATAATATTTCGTGGTTCAATCTCTGGCGGTCACCGATCTTCATGATCAGCTTCCTTCTCTCGGGGATTCTGCTTAGCCTGGGTCATCATCTGTATTACTCGTCACTCGATGGGAAGGAAGTTCTGACAACTATTGAGCAACAATGGGCTTTGAGAATCGGCACTGGGTTCGCGTTCCTGGTCAGAGCAGCATTTGCCGCAGCAATCGGTGTTGCTTTTACGCAACAAATCTGGGTAAATCTGAGACGGGCACCCACGACACTTGAGGGTATTGATAGCATGGTATCTTTAACTACCGACCTCACGTCCTATCTGAATGGGGAGGTTCTTCGAAGGAGCAACGTACTCCTTCTCATGGCAACTGCTATATGGTCGGTGCTGGAAGACCCCCTTAGCCCATTCAATGCTGACTCAAACACCAGGTGTATGCCACTCATGGCAACTATTTCACCAGCTACCCTCTCGGTGGTGACTGTTGTTCAATCACAGACGAGGTCTACAAACGTTCCGATGCTGGATTATTCCAATGAGACCGGGTGGAAGATCGAGCAGGCTGGGCTTGGATATCGCTACAACCCGAAGCCTGAGATTTCGCGATTGCTCGGTACAATAACTTCATCAGGCCGGCTGCCGTCATTTATTGCGCCTTATCAGAACTCGACTTACACTTTGGATTTCTTCGGACCCTCTTATAAATGCGAAAATCTGACCGACAGGTACCGAATGGCATTTAATACTTCCATTGGAGACTTGAAGAGCAATAGCGATACCATCGTGTATCGTGGGAGAACGCCCTACAATGACAAATTGACCAACTTGTGGAACACTTTCTTTGTGAACATCGGCGGAAGTACTGGTGTCAATCTAGTTTGCAACATGTGGAATACCTCCTATGCGATCAAGTTGGGCTTCCGCGGTAGCGACCAGGATGTGCAGGTGATCCAGGCAGAGCCAAAAGAGCAGCTACATCTGGAAATACCTGCGACTAATGTAGCCCAGCTCAATTATTCCGTGGCTCAATACATTGTATACTCGAAAGCTCTTCGAAAGCTCTTCAACAATAGCATTCAGATGGATCGCGAAGATGTCATGCAAGGTCTTGACACCGCTTTTGGACAGTCCGAGGTGGCATCCTGTCCCGAAATAGTCGAACACAAGGACATGTATACCATGAGGTCCAGCATATCCCCGGGGTCTTGCCGCGCTGGGTCTGTCCCCAAAGCCATCGAAGAATTGTCGCGCAACTTTACCATCAGCCTGCTGACCCGTTCTACACTCACGGCGTCTCGTCCCGTGGAGGTCACAGTGACATCGTCGCTAAATCAATACCGATACAACTGGGCAAACCTCCTGGCGGCATATCTAACAGGAGCTGTGGCCACTTTAATAAGCGTTGTGATTGGCGGCCTCGCCTTCCACAACAACGGCTTTAGCGCAAGCACATCTTTCTCTAGCATTTTGCTTTCAACGAGAAACCAACAACTAGATGCCCTTACTGAGAAGCATTCACTTCTGCCTCGACTTCCATTGGACACCGAGTTGGCTAAGACAAAATTGATCTACGACAAGTTGCCACTAGAGAATCAAGGTAAGGAGAGAAGGGATCAAGGTCTAATAAGGCGGTCGGTTTTTCGACCATCTGGGAGCAGTGGCGTCTAACAGGAAAGGGACAAAACGTTTTTGGTCAATACAATGAGTCGAGGTGTGCCCTTTTGTTCCGTACATCTGAAGTTGAAGAAACCCCATGCGGTTGCGGACGCCGCCATTTCCACTTTGTCGTCGCTGAGATCCAATGTACTGTGCAACGCATCGCCTGGATCGCCATACAAATGTGGGCGCTGGGCCACGCTGGCACTCTCGCATGGCAGGAAGCACCCAACATTATCTTTAACTAAGGGTAGTCAATACCATGCTCATCAATTGGGTGGCTGCTACCCTGGTGTCTTCTCCTCGTTCAGCAGCAAACAGCTTTGATGCCTCGTTCAGGAACTCCACGGAATAACAGCACCACGCGGCTCATAGTGAGCATAATTATGCTAGGAGGATGACAAGTTAGCAACCAAATCCGTGGTCGTTGTTTCTGTGAGGAGGCTCACGCTGGACCCAAGCAAGAACAGGGTTTACTAGGAATTGTGAACAGAAATTAGTCTTGCCGCTGAGTTAGTCGTCCAGGAACAGGTTGATATCGAGAAAACCACCATGGCTGGTTCATTTTCAAATAGAGTGAAATGGCTTCCACATCGTATCTGTTGCTGACTCCGACGTTTGTCCAGCCGCTTGTTGTAGTTGACGGGGTTGCAACTTTGTCCACGGCCCGATCATGCGGCCTTGTTTGGGCTGCAGAGGTTGGACGAACAACTGCCTGCTGTTTCGTGACGGTGCATCTACCTACATGTACTTGCTAGTATCGTTGACTCTGACCCTGTGCAATAAATATCGTGTTCATTCGGTCAATGAACATCCATGTCGTCTTTAGTCCCCCACTGGGCAGTTATGCGCGCTACTTTGATCATTGCGACGCGAGTATTCCTGGTCCCATGCAACACCATGATGCTTTTTCCTGACAGCCAGAGTCCAAGCAGCCTTTGCGGGACCAAATTCTTAGGTAAGGCTCACAAGAACAGCTTCGCTTGCCTTGAGAGTGACCGTGTTGCCGAACTCGAGCTTTTCCCTTCGGACGCGTCCTTTGACGGCACCTTGCAGTTTATCGAGATGCTGCCCTTCGAAAGTGATTTTACTGCGGTCTTTGATATCTGCTCCAGCTGCTGTCAACCGATGCACGATAGGCGTTCGATCTGCGAACGGAAGACAATCAAAGGCCAAGGTTTGCTCAGGCCCGGTCGTTCGCATCACTGGTAGAGGACCAGTCCAGAAGGTTGATGGCAATCATGGAGCTCAGCTTCTTGGCTGCGGACTCGTAATGGCGTAGACAGTGAGCGTATCTATGGTCAGAATGACCTCAACTTGCTTGGTGAAGCCGCCATTACTACCCAGAGCCGTTTGTTCGAGCTAGTACGCGTAGTATGATGGCAGAACTCCAGCAAGGTATCCAAAAGCTGGAATCGGATGCCAGGCGCTGTAGCGCCAACCAAAACACTGGTGGAAGCCAAAGCACGAGATGTTGGTCTGCGTACTGTAGAGGGCGTAGTCAATGTTCCAGAGAGCGGCGGTGAACGTATCGAAGACGTTGAAGGTACCGTGGCCGAACAAAGAGTTTGTCTCGCCAAGTACGTAAGGCACACCTCGTGCAACGCTGTCTGCGGCAAGATCACGGTGGCTGTCGACGAAGAAGGCGGTGTTGTTGTGACTAAGTAGTGTCTGTCACAGGACCCTCATACCGCTCTCCAAAGTGGCCATGTACTAGTCCGATATCATTAGCACGTAATAAGCTGATGCATAGCACGTCTAAACGTAACTGATGAGTATTTGCGTAAGCAACGATGCCCTCCTCATCGATACCGTGCTCGAACAAGGTCGTAACACTCGTACAAGTGGTCGCATTGCTGGGATCGGGGCATTTGATCAATGTGGGCGCGTGCAGAGTACCGGCGACAAGAATCTTGTTTCCTTCACCCTCAAAAAGTGTGTTATCCACGGCATAAACGTCGCCGAGGAATTACTGCGGTTGGAAGGTTCAGACTGTTCCTCTCTTTGCCAAGCTCCAAACCAATAAGCCGAGGCCCAAGTTTGGCATATGCTCGCTTGACGATTTCAACAACACTGGGTAAAACGGCTTTGTTGTCCCATGGGCAGGGTAGGCCAAGCGTAAATTCGGTATCCTTGGGGCAAGCATCGAAGAGGTCGAAGAGTGCTGGCCCTAGCGTCACGTTGTAAGTCTTGTCTGCGCGATACTTGTAGTACCCGATCATGCCCTGCTCTTGATTCGGCACCCACGACAGCTCGGCTTGCGACGAGCCCCCAACACGTACTTTGATGGAAGATTGCCCAACTTTCGGATGAGCTGGACCAGGTTGGGATTTGATGGGTTCGAGTAACTGGAAGCTCCATTCCTGATGAGTACACCACACCAAGTGACCACATACATGAACACATCTCTTGCTTACCTTGCGTTGCTCGAGTACTCGGCATAAGCAAAGAACGCGATGGAGAATGACTGAAAGCTTGCATCGATCACCTGCCCAACAAGCTGTGGTGCCTCGGGCACACAGACGATGCGTGCTTCTGGTGCCGTGGGAGGAAGAGCAGCATCGGCAGAAGCGAAGACTCCGAGAGCCCTGATGAGTGCAGTCAGCAGAACCATGTTGTCGACGAAGGCTGTTGTGGTTGATGCTGATGTAGATGCATGCACTGAGACGAAGAGCCTAGCTATGTCGTGCAAGACTTTATAGTCAATGTTTCACGAAACAAGCCCGTGGCTGTGTCTTGTCCTGCGCGGCCGAAGACACGACGAGGGAATACGTTTTCTTCACCCATTTACACCGTAATGTTTCTAACAGTCCGAGTCTTGGCCGTTCATCTCGTCATTCCACTCGCCCGAGACTGCGGGGATAGCATCTACCCCCACATATTCTGGCCGGCTGCAGCTCCCCAGCGTCGGTCCAGGCAGTGACGCCCAGTGATCTCCCGAAGCCCGAAGGAAGTCCTCAGAAATTAAGCTCAATGCACCCTATCTCAGAGTTGCTCGAACGGTACATTGAGACCGAGTGTCCAGTACTCCGCAAAAGTCCCTAGTGTATGTATTGATGCAGGTAGAGATCTCTCTATGCCTTCTAATCATGCGCTACAGGCTCTTTAGCCTGGCTACCCGAAATTTGGGATGGTGGCTGCTCTTTAGCTGACGAAATCATACATCCGGGTTTGACTATATATGCGGATCGATTCCCCTTTGGTCCCAATGGCAATGTGCTTACAACAATCAAGAATGAGTTTCCAGGAAGCATTAAAGCTGCACGTATCAGTTGAGGCGAGTAAAGGTTTGATGTGTTCAACGAGGGGTTGGCTTCAGACACCAAAACGCTGTCCAATGAACTTTGCACGGCGTCATCGGGGCCAATCCGACCTATCCAACGTGATTGACGCTACTCTCTGCGTCATTGAATGGGCTCGAAGCTTCAAAACTAAGCCACTCACCCCAGGAAATCCGTTTGAGTTCAATGGTACCAACCATCTCACTTTGGGTAAATGCACGTGGCTCATTAAGGAGTTGAACTCGGCCCAAGACTAGCTTGACTTCCACAACAACATGGACATTAAAAGTATTCCTACTTGAAGATTATGATATTAATGGGTTAGTTTCTCCGATTGTGTTCACAGGATCTCAATTTAAGAAAAGTATCGACCCTTGTAGTTAACTTTGCTGCTTCCCGACTATCATTCTCACAAACAAATACCGCCGCAATCGGCATCCCCTCTAATCGGGTCACACCCTGATCTTGGATCCTCGTAGCATTGGTATCCCTGTGGACAGGGCAGACTTGCAAAGCCTCCACAGAACTCCACGTCGTCCGTGATGCAAATACCCGGCAGGTCTGCTATCCAACGCCAGTCAGGGTAGCGGGTATCGGTGATACATGTCGTGTTATCAGGGCAACGAGGCGGCGGGAAAGGTGTGAAGCCGCCGCAGAATGGATACTCGTTTCTTGACGGGGTTGCAGACGGTGTTGGTGATGTTGTCACTGACGAGCTTGGTCGTCGGGTGCTGGATGTGGGCCTTTGAGTCGAGGTCGTCAAACTTCTAGACGATGTCGAAGGTGGCTTTGGTGGGGTTGGATGAACAATGGTGGTAGGCAGCGGAACAGGAAGTGGGACAGGACCCGGGGCCAACACGCATCGGCCAAGGCAGTAACTGGTATCTGTACAGAATATGTTGCTCGAGACGCATGTGAGACCTGGAGGACATTTCAGGATGCCGAAGCCGCAGGGCCGTCCTAAAATGCTAGGGGCCGCAGTCACAAGAACAGCTGTGCTCAATATTGAGCTAATAGCAAGAATATTGAACTGCATTTTTAGGTATGTTTAGTTGTCGGTGCAGTAGAAGAGGCTGCAGGAGCACCTACTTGAAGGCCCCAATGTCATTCTTTTATAGTTTTAGATAGCCCATTTGTCTTGAAAGGGATTCCCCGCGATATTTTATCACTCCCGCCTCCATATGGTCATGTAAAACTTCCAGGTTTCAGGTCTCAGGTCTCAGCGAGAACAATACTGAACTCCAGGTATTAATCTCTTGGAGACTCGATCGGAAATTTGTGAGGATTGCAGGCTTCTTATGTTGCCATTAATCTTCTCTTGGTTCTACAATTTACAAGAAGGAACTGTATAGCAATACGAAAGATTTTGATAGAGGATTGGGCATCTTTTTTTCCTTTGGGTACAGTGGGAAGCCCCTGGCCATCGTTGTGTACTGCTAGGACAGTCGTCTGGTATGCTTTCTCGTGTTCTTCTGGAATGCTTGTTTCAGCTTCTGATTCACTTTCAGGATGATGTCGAGCCTTTGTACCCCCGCTGAATGGTTAAGGCACAATAGTGACTAAGATGTGTTGGAATCGAAGGTGGTTCCTATCCCTTCCTCAAGCTGCTGCACCAGCTCGCGCACCAAGCATGAGTAGGAGTGTGTGTTCTCAAATACTGCTAAAGGCACTGTGGTCTCTTCATTGACGTCACATCAGTTCTTCAGCTTCTAAATCGTGGCACTTGCTTGGAATTTTCAGGGATGAACATGTAGAAGACAAGATCAGCATCATGATTATCCATCTGTGCACGGTCGTTTTGAGACTTTCAACGCATTCTTGCTGATCATTCACATGAGCTGACAGACAAATTGCCGGGTCTCAAAGGGCTGAAGCGTTTCTAGGGTAAGATCTGGTTATGTCAATGAAAACCATTGTGGCGTGACCTTTTTCTACCAGCAATATCCACATGTTGACTATTGACGCTCGATAAAATCCGGCCGCCGGCGGCATTGACTGTGAAATACACAGCAGAGTCGTGGAAAAAGAAATCAGCAAGGATTTCTATACACCTTCGATCCTTTGTTGAAGATGTGAATTTGTACGAAGGATGCTTTCAGCAAGAGCAGGGCTGGTTTAGTCATGGAGACAAAATTGTCTTTATAGGTGGCTGAGGGTAATAGCCGCATTCAATAAAACTCGATTCTACGACCTCCCCGAAAGCTGGCTCTTATGCTTCCTTCTTGGAAATAAACACCCGGCTCTGGTCAATTTCACGAATCTGTGGGGCATAATAACAGCGACCCAGCCCAACACATAATTCTCCGGGTTATGAGGGCTTATCCAACCAAACACATTTCACCAAGAATTTCAAAGTCTGAGAGGATGAGTCAACTGTTCAGCATTAGTGCCGGAAGGGGCAAGTTGCACAATATTTTATTCAACAGGATGTATTTCCGACGTCGGAAAGTTCAGGCTTCAGGACATACAAGGAATCTAGCCGAATCACAGCTTCGTTGTTGAACGATAGCTGAGCTCGCTTTAAAATCCATTGCCACTGGGACATGAGAGCCATATTTAGTTCAGTTAATGCTTTACTCTTTTCTACAATCTCGATCCACCATCAGTAGCTGCCCACTGTACCTCTTTAATGTAACGATCTTGGGAAGAGCTACTCTGGGGGTTTTTTTTTTAGCAAGAATAGGCAATGCCATTATTTGACAGCCTCTTGCGAGGCCTTTAACTTTAATCCACACTTCCTTAACTGCTGGCTTCCGTGCCATAGCTGATGTTGCAGTAGTCAGAACACGAGGATAGAGGATACTAGTGGCGTTACAACCCTATCATGCGGCAGTTGAAGTGGCAGTGGCAAGCTTTTTGTAGTTTGAACAATGTCTCGCGAAACATTGGTACTTCGCGGACAATGGCAAATCTTGCTTAGAGTTCGCACTAATTTTGTTCCATCGTGGCATTCGACATGGTATCTCGTGGCATAAGAGTCCGAGAGTCAGGACAAGGTTCTGTACATGCATCACCGATTGGCTCTATGGATAAGTTGCGCATCGGTATGCGATTTTGGCTTATAAGAGTTCATTAATGATCTATTTTTGATGTAATAATTTTCACTGGGATGTTCGTTAGATTGAGGTCATGAGTGAAATTGATTCGCATGCACGACATCAGATATCAAGGGATGTGAAGGCGCTCAAGATGGAGTAGGCCCTAGGGAACTTGGCTTATGAGCTTACCGAGAGTGAGAACATTACTCAAGGCGTATGGTATATACTGCGGCCGTGAAGAGTGATAACGTGAGTTTGACCTTATGTTGGCCCCTTTTCACAAAAAGAGTCACACAACTAGGAATAGACTAGGACATGACACTTCAACGAAATGAAGGTTTTTGACTGGCGCCACAAGGTGAAGTAAAAGAGCAGTCTGAAGTTAGTGCGCGTACTATCATATACTGTGAACTCACTGGTTTGGTAGTTGCCAGGTTATACGTTATACTACCTAGGCGATCCAATAAGCGTAAGGTAAGAACACAATGTCGCCGGGCATACACCTACTGGCTGCCTGGCCAAAATAGTCGACGGCTAAATCAGCGCCGATTATGAGGAATGGGATCCTTGTTCGCCTTGCGTTTAGGCAGGCTCGCCTCACAATGGGAAAAGTGCAGTCTTCTGACCACCGCAGCAGAATTTCCACTCGTAACATTGGTTCTGGAAAAGGCCGAGACTAGCACCGGTCTGATGGGTGTGGTTACCGCAAAGCGAAGGGACATGCTTCAGTGCTGTATCCCAAGAGACTTGAATGAAATTAGGTCGTCAAAGTGACCTGCAGCCTTATGGTCAATGATTCTTGGATGGCGCTTTACGTTTTGGATGACTAAACTTAGGGTAGCGACAACGGTGAAACAATTCGTTAATGCGTTAATGAGTCATATTCCGCGAGGATTCCACTGGCCAGAGATCAGAAACCCTTTCATGGAGGGTGGAAGCATGACAAATTTGTGAACTGAAATTGTGTTGCAACAAGCAACGACATGTCTCGGAACCATAAACTTGCTGCCCGGCTCAAGGTCTGGAACACGGAAGTAGCTGCTGCGTGTCCATAGTCGAATAATGGTCACATTCGCACAACGCATGATCAGCTTTGATCCTCATGGAGCCAACAATTTACCTTCATTCGAGGAGGCAAGAATAGGCGACCGCATCGCCAACTCCCAAGCAAAAGTAGGACATGCCTCGTCAACTGTGCGCGATAAGGCTGTGGTGAGTACCACGATGCGCTGGTGCCAGGCTGCTGCACAACGATGTCAAACAATGTATTAATCCGCGTCAAAGAGGCCCCATTCCGCCCCAGCCGCGGACGTGGAAACTGATGACAGGGGTCAGGAATGTCAGGAATCCACTTGCGGAGTTACCTGTCGTTTTGCGACGTGTGACGTCTTCTGACGCAGTGCAACCAAGGGGACCTACCTTGGTAAAAGAGCACCACTGTGTCCTGTCCTGTAGGGGGTGGAAACTACCCGAGCTGATATTGAAAAATAATAAAATGCTGGAACCTCATTGGCCGCCGGGTAATGTCAAACCTCAGAACACAATGTGTTCTCTGAGCCCAACCAATTGAGTAGCACGTTGATTGGTTGTATTATTAGTCTCGCCGCATAGCGTTCCGCCATGATTGTCATCATGTAGTGCATGTGTCATGAACTCAACCCGCCATTTCCTCCCATACGGCGGGTGTGTGCATGCACATCGAGACTTTTAGGCAACAATGAACATGTCTCCCTGGGCATTTTCCACGTGGGAATGGTTTTGGAATTCCCGTCCGAAGACGGTGTCAAGTGCACGATCCGCGAAGCTATTTTACATATTGGCGAGACTCGTCCTGTACAAGCAAAATCATGTCCAATTCACATGCCACCAAATCTCCCCTGTTTATTAGTGTTATTATCATTTTCCCTCATTCAATTTCCTTGCACTACGCCTATTTCTTGTCCAGCGACTCTGAAAGGTCGCACGTTCGTTGCCCATGAAGTTTCTTCACACAACTTCGCTGCAGCCAGTTTCATGGCTCGACCGCCCGCCATCGGAGTATGCCATCTTTTCATACCATTATTGGAATGCACAGTCGACACGGCCGTCCATCATAACCAATAGCAACCGCACCCCTGCACTCGCCGGGACTGAAAACGGTGATCTGGACAGCGACAAGGCTCAATTTGACAAGAATGTTGCCCAGGCCTGTGATCAAGCCCGCATTCGAAATATTGACTATATATGGATTTATGCTCTCTGCGTGAACGCGGTTTCGTCTGCTGATATAAACGAGGCAGTGGTGGGGTCATTCCGCTTGATCTGGGATGCGGCTCTTTGTATAGTACATCTCTCCGATCTAACACCGCTCCCAGAAGGTGGCGAGGCAAAATCTTTGGAAGGTTTGGACACTGAAATCTCTCGCTGCCGTTGGTTCACCCGCGGTTGGACCCTCCAAGAACTTGTAGCAGCACGCAGCGTCGAGTTTTTTGACAGTGGTTGGAATCACCGGTTCAGCAAAAACCCATTATCGGCTCGGCCATTGCTCGAAGAAGTATCCCGCATTTCAAACGTCGATGCTTCTGTGCTTGCCCAACGAGAAACTCTATTTCTGACCTCTCTGGGCCGCCGCATCTGGTGGGCTGCTCGTCGTGAAACAAGCAGGCCCGAAGATGTCGCTTACTGCTTAGTTGGCATCTGTGGTATTCAAGGTCAACTTACACCACGTTATGGCGAAGGAGGCCATTCCGCGTTTCTACGTTTGCAAGAAAAGATCTTGAAGAGCACAAACGATCTTTCCATATTAGCTTGGGCTAAGAAGCCAATGCATGACCAAGCTAGCGACGCAAAACACAAGGACATGTCCCAACAGAAGTTACTCATGAGTGGGGTTTTCGCCGAGTCGCCTGAAGACTTTCACAACTTTGGTTGCATCTCTAAAGAGAGTGCTCCATTTACTTCCAACTCAGAGTTGACATTCAATAGCCGTGGTCTCAGTGTGCAAGGCTGGCTACAAATCAGTAACGGCCAGTCAGGACAGAAACGCGTGGAAGCTCTCGTACTCAACGGCTCATGGCTGGGTCAGATCTCTTCGCTACTCACGGGCATTCGAATCCAAGAAAGTGAACCAGGGGTGTATGTTCGCTCAAATCCTTACGAAGTTGTATCCTTTCCGCTACGCACAAGCACGATTAAGATGGGTCGCATCTGCCTCCGACGTCATAACCCCATTTTGACAAGCCATGCTATGGGAAAACGTTCTCCGGATCCTTCTGAGCCGTCTTCCGACGCCGAGGTTTACGAGAGTAAGTCACTTGTCCGGCCCGTCCCTATAGCGCGGACATACCTAAGAAGAAAGAAGTAGATGCAACTGGCCGGCGTTCACTTGTGCCGCGACCCTCTGTTCCACCAAACTATCTACCGTCCGATGTTTCGACCATTCACAAGCCTTTGGCATCACAATCTGATCAAAAGCTTCTGGTAAAGCGTGATCTTCACGACTTACTGCAGAGTCGAAGTTATTTCAGCGACTATGCCGACGATGAAAGTCATATTGCCTTAGGCACACGTGCAGATAAGTCCGGATGCGTTCTTATTGATCAAGAGTTGCAAGTGTTGCTGCCAGGCTTGGTTTCGCTGGCATTGGATACATGGAAGCAAGAGAAAATGACCGGGACCGTTCCTCGAGAGGAAGGTTTCTCTTTCGAACCTACTCCCGTTTCTCTGCCGCATGGCGGCTTTCTCTCCTCTCTGGGTACTTTCTCACGAGGCAAGCGTATTCGGAGGGAATCAGATGATGAAGCTTGCACTCAAAGCTCCTGCGAAAGCTGTGCGGGGGAAACCGATGTTGACGACGAAGACATGATCCTTGTTCAGAATGCACATTCAACACATGCTGACTCATTCGCATGCCCGTTTTACAAATTCGACCCTATACGTTATCAAAGCTGCATGTGGCAGTTTGATCTAGATGACATCAATGCTGTGGGACAGCATGTCATTGCCAACCATCAACGACCATTGAACTGTCCCATTTGCTATACTGTTTTTGATACTGCGACAAATAGAGATCGACACATAATATCTCGCAACTGCAGCCTTCAAGAAATGCCTGAAGATCTTTTGATTGGAGTAACAGAGACGCAAGTCAAAAGTCTCACACGAATGAGCATGGATATCAGCGTGCCGAAAGTGACGTCAAAGTATAGATATAACGCCAGAGGACAAAGAAAAAAGACTATGACCTGGAAACGACTCGAAAAAGACCTTCAAAGTGGTGAACAGCAACAATGGTTCCAAATCTGGGACCTTGTCTTTCCCGAAAGCTCACGCCCCAACTCGCCTTTTCTCCAGGCAACAGCAGAGCGACAGGTAAAGGAGTTGAGGGCTTTCTGGCGGAAATGTGGATTTGGGATCTTATGGAAAGAGTTGGGGAAGCTGAGAGGTCACCAACAAGAGGTTGTGCCCGATAAGACGACTATGGCGGCACTTTCCGATCGCGTGTTCCAAGCTATGATACAGCAGTCTGGGCTGGGTTGTTCTACTCAAGGCAGCAGCTGTGACTGACGCCATCTGGGTGCTGGTGCGAATCGGGGTCGGAAATGCCAAATAATTGTTGACCTTTTAGGCTAACAATTTATTCCACTCATATTATAGGGGTCTTCAAGATTAGTTTTTAATTCAGGTCTTCAACTCGTGATGCAAGACCATCATGCACGTGAATTACCATTTCCCAAAACGTTGCGTCATGATATCCTAGAAGCAACTCAGACCCTTAATTTTTTCTATTCACTAATTCAAACTAAACATTGTCACCAAAATTTCATGGATTGAACGATACGCAATGAAGAGATTCCTCAGATTATTAGTATATTTCAGAGGTATTGTATTTCTAGACATAGACTAGTATGTAAAAGTGGCACGTCAGGTGAAAACAACAATGAGCTCGGCTCCTAAGTCCGGCCTCGCTCCGTCAAGAACTTCAGAGGAAACTTGAGGCATCAAATGCAGCCTCCGCGGAAGATGGCTCTGCACTATGCTAGTTTGTCCTACATGGTGGGTTGTTTTCAGCTGACGTGCAACATGCCAACTACTACAAATTGGAATAGAAAGGCCAATGCCTCAGAGAAGAAGCTCATGGGTCCTGGCCGCGAAGGTGTACATGTATGATGGGAAATAGTCTACTTTTTGATGACAAGACTGTAAACCTCTTCCAATGAGGATTTTGAAAAAAATTGTTTTGTTTGGAACTAGTGCGGCCCAAATAAGAGAATATGTGTCGCGCGCTGAAATGGCTACGTGACTAATAGGTGCCTTTGCTAAATGAAGACTACTGGCGTAAGAATATACGAAGTTGCGCCATTTGCTGAGTTATGTAACTGCATTTCGAACACTCCGACTTGGGCAATGACGTTGTCTCTTGGGCTAGATGATATCTGGCATTAACTACCAATCCCGTCATTCCATCGAGAAATAGGATCGTTTCAAGGCTTCCCAGAGTCTATAATCTATCGAGCGGTTGTCCAAAGCTGAACGAATGAATCAACGTTGTTCTAATTTGCACAAATTTTCTGCTCAATAGCTTACACCAAGAGGCATCAAGTCTCAATGCGTAATTCAAACCTCATGCCTCACATCGTTGAGCCTCAAGGGCTGTTTAGCCCTTCTGGGACGCGGTCAGTTGTGGATAGATGGGCCTACGTGGCTGACTTCCTCTTCCGTTGTGATGGCTATTCTGAATCTATAAAGATCACTTGACTCTGTGTTGTCATATGTGCCAGGATTGCGATATAAAACTTTTAGGCACCAGGGGAGACATTTCATAAGCTATTTGGCAAGTATAAAAGATCAGCGGTTCAAGAGGGCTTCAAGCAATTTGATCATAATTGTACTGGATACACAGTGATGTGCCAGTTAGGCTGCTCTGTGCACCCAATCCTGATCATTATTTCCTGTTATATCGTGAATAGTATTTTTGCCTTGATTCGAATTGACATAACTACCTCGAGCAATTTCTAGATGGAGGGAATTCATTGACTTCGGCGCCAACTTGAGGCGCAACATTACCCAATTTAGCGAAAGTGTGACCAGTAGAATGAAGACGTCCGCCTTATCACTGACAAATAATAGCATTGATAACTTTGATCTAATTCTTTTTGGAAGGCCACCTCCCATATCCACCAGCCGCGTTGTGGCAGTCATTCAAATCCGGCGTCTACGCTTGAGCAACTCCACTATCAACCCAGATGGTTACAATTCACGTATACCATGGATCCAGATATTGAAACAGGTTAATCGAAGGAGCTGAATTGCATTTTGTATGCAAAGTTCCTAGTATAAGTATCTGAAATTGGGCTCAATACCCTTCCGGGCCATCATCAGGAAACCCCGTTTAACAACAATATCTCGGCTTTCCGACGTTCTACTATAGCTTTGGACCACGGGCGGCCCTCAATTACTACTCATGAGCCATAGCAAGGCAAGTATTATAGTAGAACTTGAGTCGGTGGCTCGTTGACTAGGCTCCCACGAACACTTCATGACACAGCTACAGATTGTATATCAAGTGAAATGTCGGTATACCAACGAGGAAGACCACAAAGCAGGATGTGTTTAAAGCTTGAAATAGGATTTCTGTCTAAGCCATCTGCATATAAATCAAAGAAAACAGAAGAGAAAGACAAGGAAAATAAATCTTGCATCGTGACCGTCTCAAGCCATCGGTGATTATCAGATCATGGAAGGTCTAAACAATATGGTATGAAAACTCTGGCGACTCCACCAGCATACCTGCTTCTTCAAAATCGTATTCTGCAGCGTTTCTCACATACTGGTCGCTATTCGGATCCTCCATGCTGATATCTCCATTCAAGCCAAGATCAACACCCTTGTCACACCAAGTGCCAATTCCTAATGTCGGACCCACCGAATTAGATTGGCCCAGCGGCAGCCAAGACTCTTCTAGAGATGATGGATAATATAGTACATCGTGAAACCCATTTTGAAAACAACTATCTGTAAAAGCCTCTTCGGAAACCTGTAGTTGGCCGTACGCTGCCTCGTCCGATGCATTCGTCGAGAATGTCGCCAATCCTTGGTTCAGCGCATCCCCGAAAACGGTGGGGTTAAGCTGATTCTGGCTTTGGGAAAGCGCTAGAGGGCTTATCGATCCGCCACTGCCTGCTGAGTACGAACTACTGGGGTATCTTCCCATTGCGATGCCTGGCTCTTGGTCTTGAGACAGCTGTGACTGCTCGGAGAGTCGTTGCTCAGGAGGCGTTGTGGTCCTGTAGCATGCGGATGAAGCGGTAGCGCAGATGTCTTGTTCATTTGTGTTGCTTCTGCTGACTGTTTCAATTTTGGTAGGGTTGGCTGAAGCCGGGTACATGGCGAGCTGGCTACTACTCTGAAAGCGATTGAGCAAAATCTTGACGGCAAGTGTAGAGACTGTAGTGACGAGACCGGGTTGTTCGCATTCACTGAACTCGGATTTGATAAGTTCCCTAACGAGCTCATGTCCATGGCTGCCCCAGTAGTCTTGAATCATGCCGAGCGTTTCTTCGATGTTGTTACGCAAGTAGGGTGAGGTAGGTCGAGGTGAATTTGGAAACAGTACCAGCCAGATGCTATACCATTGACTCGCCTCGGAATGGCTACGGTTGACACGGTGCCGCAGTTCATCATTCTGCTCAGGAGTGAGTCCCTCGATGACGAAGCCACCCAGCGGCTGGACACATGTGCGAGTCATCAAGTGAGCGAAACACTCTTGTGTCTCTCCAAAGACCCTGCCACACCTGGGACAATGTAGAGGCTGGCGATGACGCCTCTTGAGATGCTGCTTCACGTCGCGAACCCTCGTCAGTCGCAGACGCACGCAACTTAGATATCGTACGCTATCGTGTTTGTAGAAAGGGCAGGCCAGGATTCGTTTCTGCGTTCTCGAAGCGGCATTGTTCTCACCACTGTCGTCACTCAAATTGTCATCGCTTTCACCCTCCATGAAGGTATGCTTCTCCTTACTTCTCACGTTAACACTTGGTGTTAGTCGTGCAATGCCTTGCCCTGTATTTCTGGAAGCCCATTTCTCCTTCTTCACTTTCCCCGGGCCCGTAACTTTTGATTTTCTGTTGGGTGTGCGTTTTGACTGTTGGCCTTCTCTAGCTGTGTGTGTGCTCTCGGAGACTTCGTTTGAAGCCTGGTCCCATTGACTCAGGGAACAGCGCGGAGGAGCAGGTGTTGGAAGACGAATAACTCTACAGGCTTCTTGCTTCATAGTGTAAGGTTCGGCATCATCGGGCAATTGACCTTGATGAGCACCAGCGCAACTTGTTTGGTTGACGCAACGATCTTGCAACACGATAGAAGATGCCTGGTCGATATTTTGATCCGTCGTAGATTTATTGCAACGATGAGCTGGAGCCAATGTCGGGCCGCGTGCCGATGTGAGAGCCCGACGTGAGAGTAGCTTTGTCATATTAGAGGAGGTCGAGCAACTGCGACAATTGGAAACAATAGCAGCCGCGGGTGGGTAAAGTGGCAATAATGTGAATTAGGAGTATGAAAGAGTGGAAAAAGGCGTCACATTTTCAGAACGTCCCAGGGGTTGGTCCGCGGACCACGCCCGCGTCAGCAGCATGGCTATGTGCACGCCGTGGCGTGGGCGTTCCTTGCTTAGGGGCTGGGAGAGAGTCTGCGACCTAAGTTGGTGGTGCAAATATATGGAATGGGGAACGCGAGTGTTCAGAAACTGGCTTAATTGAATCATAATGATGCTACCAGGTAACTCCTTAGTTAATATTTTCATTTACTACGAATTGGTGTCTTAATTGCATCGTGCTGGGGAGAAACAAGCACACTTCCGGAATGAACAAGTGCTTGTCCTACAGCAATTGCGCCTTGGTGAGCTGGAATTCATGGAAGAGCAACCCGTTCATTTGAACAACTTAGCCCTGTCGCAGCGAAGATTTTATTTTTGTTCACCACTGGCTCCACTCGGTTCTTCGCAGGCAGTCTCGAAATATAGCTTTGGGAATGGCGCAACTTGTTGGTTGGTACAAGAATTGGTTGGCATACACATGCTTAATCAACGGGGCACAGTAACTGATTCCGGGGCTCTCATGCCTTGCCTCTAGCTGTTCTTGTCGTCGAATCCGAAGTGTGTCACTAATTGAGCATGCTTGGCATTCTCGAGGGGTAGACTGCACGCCTAGTCATTTATGGATTCAATTGCAAGATGATATAGATGGCGCACAGCATTGAACTGTGAGCCTCAAAGGCAGCCCAGGACTGTGACTAGGTGGTGGAGCTTTCGGGCTAGACAGACGGCAGGGGGTGGTGTGCTTTCCACAATTGTGGAAGTGGAAAATACAATTGTTGATTAGGACAAGGCGCAGTTGCGATGTGTCTGGACCGTGTGCTGGCGTTGTGAATCGACGCAGTATCTTCTCTTAATTCCATATGACAAAACTCGCTTCTTTTTTTCCTTTCCATTGTTCGAATTAGCCAGCATTGATTGTCTTTGCTTTTTGTCTATCGAAGCTTCAAGGCAGAGTGTAGGACGAGCCCGTCGAAAGGTGGTGGCCCGTAGCACCACTTACACAGTCCGTCCTCAACCGCGCCTGTCCACTACCCGCCCGACCCCACGCCGTGCAACCGCCAAATCGAGCAATGGCTGAAAACAAAAGTAGCACGGAGCAATTGGGCGCTGTTGCGGATACATGTTGCGCGCCGGCCCCGGGGCGCAAGCCTAAGCCTTTCTCCAGCACTGCTGATCCGGGTGAGCACGCACACAGTCTGCGAGACGGCTTAGGTCTTGACCGATCACTAATTCGAGACTCTCTTTCTGACTCTAGGGCGCTTTCGGGCTAAGCTTTTTTACTTGGCCAATTGCTGCGTCGCTGTCGTCGCATTCGTCGGCCTCGCTATCAACAAGAACGAATTGCTGAACCCACCGATTCCCGTCAGGAGTCATGGCAAGACTCAGCGCGCCAGTCGGCCTCGTAATCCCTACAATAGCAGCAAGCGCAAGGGCTCCGGAAAGGGCGCCAAGACTGGCAAGGCCACTGGCCATAGCAACGACACAGTTGGCGGCACCGAAGACGAAGACGACGCCGACAATGGCAGAGACCTTCCACAGCCCAAATCAGACCCGCAAGACAAGACTACGGGCCATTCGAAGTTCTTCGCCTGTCCATTTTTCAAGCTCAACCCAATCAGGCATGTAAACTGCTTCATGCGCAACAGATTGACCACGGTACCCTTCGTCGTCCAGCATCTGATGCGCGACCACGTCCGACCGCTCATTTATTGCCCGGTGTGTAACGAGATTTTTGACGAGCGCGAACTCTGCGACGTCCACATTCGGCGGCGCATGTGCGAACCACGTGATGTTTTCCATGAGGGCCTGACGGAAGACCAGGTCAAACAGCTCAGGGAGAGTCGACGCAGCTATACTGTGGAGGAGAGGTGGTACCTTGTCTTCGAGATCGTGTGCCCTGGGGTCACTCGACCGGACTCACCCTACCTGAACAGTCCGTTTGAGGAGCTGCTTGGCATTATTCGCCGTATCTGGCAGTTTGTAGGAGCAACCGTCCACAATCCATTGATCGCCGTGTACAGCAGGGATGCTCTGGTGCCACCCGACATGCCGCAGGATGCGCGTTTCATAGACGGAACCGAAGCATCTTTCTGGAATTGGACCTATCTCACATCCAACCTGCCCGTCGCAGAAGACCTCTCGTTCCTCACCTCGGACCTGCCATATCCTCGTTATAGTAGAGCAGCTACCGAGGGCATCATTACGGAGGCTTCTCATTCGCAACCATTTCAACAGCACTCGTTGCCTTTTCAATCCGCCAATTCATTCGCTAGGCCCAATTACGATGGCGGTGATGGCAGCACCGCAAGACACCTACCTGAACAATCGAGCTTGCCCCCGCAACCCTCAGCAATTGGTTCCGAGACGCGCATGGCTGAAGATTTTGACGACGCATATCCGCATTCAACTCTCCAAGGCGCTCTTAGCCCTCTTTCCCGCTTCTTAATCCCAACCGACGCCGAACAAACCACCACCAACCAGGTGACAGAGACAAACCCTTCGGTGGCAGAAGGGAGCTTAGCTGATACAGACCCGGGTTACCCGTGGCGCAGTGCGACACCTGGTGATCACGAGCTCAATGATGATGATTACGATGATGACGACAAGTTCGACTATAGCAAGTTCCTTTCCGGTTGACCTTCTTATTCCCCAACCAATCTTCATTCACCCTGAGGTCTTCCGACCTTCATAGAAGATCGGTTGTCCTGGATGTGCATCTAGAAAATACCATTTTAGAAAGAGCGGAGAGAAGCGGTTCAATTTCTTTGTCCATTTAAAAGCATTGCTTCGATAAATACCTTTCCATTATAAATACACTTCTCATGTATACAATTTCGATTGCGTGCGGGCCTATAATCGTTTACGCTGACCGTTATGCCACGGCCATCCAGCACATACCTTATGGTGTCAGGAAAATGCATCATGGCAGATTTAATCAACAATGAACTTAGTGAGAACCAGAAGTGCGCAATTTCTAGATGAAGGACATAGTAAAACATAGACTTACCAATATATGAGGCGCTGTGTTTTAGGTTTAGTGGTGGTTAATTATTCTACCACTTTGCACAACATGAACTGCATGGGAGCTATGTTAGGTATGGGAAAGATTTCTACCCACAACAATACGCATAAGTGATCTATTAATCTACTAGACGAGAGGTTTTAATATACTAAATACAAGCCTATAAAGTCTAGTTCAGCTGCACTAGCTTTGCCTTCATTTAAAAAGATGTTGTAGTAGACTGGGTTTCTCTATCCTCAAAGCTATCAATATATGTGAGCTCGTCAATGTCCTGCATCCTTTCCGAGCAGACTATATTCGAAAGTAGATACCATTATCTTGATCCTGAATTCGCCTCTTATCGAGTGTCTCCAGTAGACCTCGTATCCAATTCATCATTATGTTGAACGAAAGCAGCCCAACTTATGGTGCCTGTGGCTGCGAGTAGGTGTAACTAAATCGGTAGACGATCCCGACTGTTGGGCGCCAGGACGTCAAAGGACAAACAAGTGAGCAGCGTGGTTATCCAGAGTGTCGGATTTGCTGAGTGAGCACTGCAATTTGGAGGCGATCCTATAGAGCGGCTGGCGTAAGCTAGCTATTTTATTCTACAGGATAAACAATTTCTGGGTTGCTAATTTGTTGAGAGTCGACACATTCGTTTGTGAGCAATGGCGACGTCTAACTCGAGCTGGTCGTGTTGCATTGCAGTGGCTTTGGCCAGGGTCTATTTGCACCCTTGTGTCCGTATCATATGAACACACGATCATCAAGGCCTCAGTGGCTGCTTGAAACTATGACTTGCAATGAATTGTGATTGGTTGTTGCTTTAAATTTGTAAATTTCTATCATCAATCTTATATTAAAAGGCCAGAAACCCAGCAATAGCTACGTGTTTCGCCACCCACCTACGATGCGAAGTTGGGGTTGCCGCCCAATGACCAAGCAGTTTCCATTAGACGCTCAAAACGCGACGTTCTGGAATGGTAAAACGCGAACCACACTTTGCGCCGGGATGACCTTGACGATGGAGGGTGTAATCGCCGTCGTTATGGTGGGAGATACTCCGGTCGCTGTCTCGGCTGGTTCGACGCTGGTCATGAGTGGCAGCTCTACATTGGTAGAAGGCTTGGTCGGAACTGGCTTAACCGCGGATGGTTTGATGATAGTAGTGATGGTCGTGCCAGAGTCAGGGAGTCCGGGCACGCCTGCCCCAGGTCCTGAAGGCGGCTTGGCTTCCGGTACGTCTGAAGGCCTGGGGTAGATCAAAGAAGGAGTAATGGCGGTAGTGATGATTGCCGGCTCATCTGAAGGCTTAGGGCGGACCAGAGAAGGCGTGATGGCGGTTGTGATGATGGTGGGCACATCTGTCGGGACGATCGGAGGGTTCACGTCAGATGGAACAGGGTTGACCAAGCCACCATCAACGGGGCCGTTGGTGGGCACAGGGCGGACTGCTGAAGGCGTGATGGCCGTAGTGATGATGACAGGGCCCAGTGGAGGGGCAGGTACGCCGCTTGAGGAGCACGGCTCGACAGATTGGCCAAGAGAGCTGGGGCCTCCTGGAACAATTGGTTGGGAGTCGGGTTCTTCAGGACGGGCGTCTTGCGTGGGGATCGGGACAACTTGGGTCGTAGAAAGCAGCGCGTCGCCGGCGGGTATCACAGCAGTCGTGGGCGTGCTCTTGGCGCAGCTTTCGTTGGGAAGAGTCGTGAATTGCACGGTAGTAACGATGGAAGTGAAGGTGTGCGTCTTGGCAATAACTGAAATGCAGGACTCGGCTGCTACAATGGGCAAAGCCCAAGCGAGAACGTAAGAAGGATGCATATCGACGAGCGGGATTGAATATCTCGGGGCCTGATTAAGTGTTGGTATCGGCGGAATGGCTCAATGCGGGTATTGAATGCAAGACTGGATGCGACGCCTGGTCGGAAAGGATTTGTTCAACGAAGGTTCGACCTGAATTAAACGAATGTAGAAAGTAATGAACGTGGTTGAATGATCGTCGGCGAGAAGCCCTCGTTTGCGCCGGCCCTGCGAAGGAAGAAGCTCTCGTGGGACAAGAAGCCTAACCCAGCGCCACCGCATCGTGGGAGTCGCTCAAGTTTTGTGACGGAAGCCCTGACCAGATCCAGATGCCGTTAATCCGGTGCCAATCCCGCCTAAGCCATTATCATGGCTCCTGCTCCACATGCCGGGGTCGGTGAACCCGGTCGGTTGGTTAGCCTGAAACGATGATGGGTCCGCTCCTGGGATGAAGAGCTCCTTTGGCGTCAACAAAGCGATATGTGGCTGGACTGGGGGGAAATACAAATGGCGGCTTGTCGCGAAACATTAGTTGCTCATGAGTAGGGTAACAAGAAGGAAAATAACATAGTAAAAACAACCATACATTAAAGACACAGCTTGTGTGGTTCTGAGTTGACTCTTCTTCTTGACAGCCCTGAATTGGCGTCTAGCCGTGCCAAGCCAAATCATCCACCGCCGACCATCTCGCATCTCATCAGCCCCTGGATGATGAAATGAGAACGCCCCCACATCATTTAGTCCCACTTTGCCTCCCGCGGCCGTGCGCTGCCCATCTCATTTAAGATTGGACGCCGATGGACACTTGCAACCATCTAACCGAAACACCATCTGGAACATTCGTACCCTATAACACAGAAACGTCCATGATGATCAAAGACCAACTGAGGTTGTTCACGTAGTAGATATCCCACAAGCAGGGGTGTGGACTAACTGGTTTTGTGTGAAGACATGACATGTACAGATTTGATTGTCTTCTCCTGGGTGACTTCGGCTGCGCCGCAACAACTCAGTGTCGCAAATCGCAACAATACCGGCTCTTTGCGCAATCCGCGTCTAGCAATATTCAGACCACAGTCCGTCGTGATACCGCCCGAATTATTGGAGATCTTTCAATTTTACTCTCTTTTTTTTTTTTTTAAAAAAAAAAATAAAAATTGTATGTATATATACATGACAACAAAACTTCGGATGTGAGAAAGACCAGGAGACATTTCTTCGCGTCTACAAATAAAGACTGTACGTAGGTTTCACATTGCGACCAGTGACAAGTGAACGATCATACATTCACGACTGACGATACTTAATGCTTAACAGTAGGACAATCAACGTTCCCGACCCCTCGCTTTTGACGAAGTGTCCCAAAAATCGAAGCCTCTGACCAGAACCCCGTGACCGAAGG